>LS847361.1:195914-224376 GCA_900490955.1 Micoletzkya japonica | reverse complement strand
AGTCACGAAACTGAGAAGAGACGGGTGGAAGATATGAATGGTTCAAAGTGAAAGAGATGCCAGAATGATCAGAGGAGGGAAAAGATGCAACGACTTGACTATGAGAAATGATAGTGGGATCGGTGGAGAGAAGCCAGTCAATGCATTTAGAACCACGAGTGGGAAAAAGACACAATTGAGTGAGTGAGGCGGCCACGAATAAATTTCGTGCATAAATTTCTCATTGTCAATAGAGCGTTATCGCTCACTGCCATTATGCATAGCACGGTAAGCTAGAGGCGTTTAATGGGATTATTCAATAATTAATAGTTTTAATTTATTTTTTTCTCGTTCACAGTAAATATTGCGCTACGTCATTCTACAATATCACGGACAGTGTTCTGCAACATCTGCGATGCGTGCAACAGTGTACTCCAATCTGCGACGTGTAACCTGGTGCCGTAATTGTGGTGCCTTAGCGCACAGAATCTCCCACCAAACAGCTGCAATTTGACGCGAGGCCAATCGTTCATCTCTAGCCCTCTTCTGACGATCTCTCCTCTTCCCCTCACAATCAGCAGTCTACTTCCTTGTTCTTCGGGCATTGTTGTCACACTCTCGTGACCCTCCGCTTACTGTATATGACTCTTTTTAATACTACGGAGATTTCCGACTCTTATGAACAGGTAGTCTCGGGTTTCCGTACTGATAATGTGTCCTTCGTTTTGTTTGATATGCTAATGGTGTAGTATATAAAATATAGTGGAATAAACCGATCCGTCAGTTTCTTTCGTCCCACAATGAGTCTAATTCTCTCCATTTTTCACACTCTCTCGCCTTATATTCGGAATGATTTTCCGACGGGGATCTTTTTAATCCACTATAGTAAAAACACTTCAGAGCGCGACATTTGGAGATATTGATGTCGTCGTCACCATGCTCATCATTATTACTGGAATCGCAACCATTCCCATATCTTCCTATGCATATTACCGTATCCTAGTACTGCCTAGTCTTCGCAACGTCTACGTTATGCGAATATACGCATATCATGGCATTTTGGTATGTCATAGTTGCTATACAAACCGTTATTTACTATCACTTCGAATCTGTCATAAATTTCGCAGGCAAAATCGTTCAATTTCAGCTGTCGTTTTATTATATTGTGGAGATGATCTCGATCCAATTCACCAATTGGCCGGCATTTTACGGATTTTATAATGCGATGAGTGGCACGGTTCTTCCGCCATTACTCAACGGCGTGTCGGATTTTTACTCTGTAATTGACTATACATACGTATTAAAACTTAATTTAAATGATAGTAATGACACATGAAAAATTCTTATAAGCTTCAGGAAAAAAGTGTGAATTTCAGACAATGATCTCGCAGCTCAACTTGCACGTCTCGGTGAACAGACTCAGCTGTTTGATATTTATGCTGGGATCGCGAAAGGTAAAAGCATCGTGATTTCGAAAATAAAGTTTTATCTTATCAGACTGAGCAGACGCTCTACAACATATCAATATGGAGCTCCACCGTTCTATCTGCATTGTTTGGAGTGCTTTCCTATCTTGGTGGATATGATTATATAAAGGTAGGTATAGTTTCATGCGCGAATTTTTTTAAAAATTTATCACAAGATTTATGCATGTGCGAAGCTAAGGCAAAAAAACAAAGAAGTAAGGATTATTTTTGTTTTAAAAAATGATTCCAGATCAGCCTCACCGATGGACAAAAAGCGTTTCTTCCCTTCATAACGGGTGATGAGGTACTGTGTTGTCGATAATTTTGGATAATCCTGGATCATAAGCAATTTTTTTCCAGAATTTCGCCTTAGCCGGCATGCTGTTCTCTGCGGTGGTCATGTTCCTCTCGCTGATCGTCAATGTTATTCTGGCATTTCGAGTGTGGTTCATGCGGCGGAAGCGGAAGCAGCTTTCCAGCAAAAAGGTTGAACAAGGTAAGAATAGCATGGTAGTTGGGAATAGGACATTTGCACCTGCAGCGCAGGTTCAGTACCTATGCTATGACAGAATAAGTATATAAACATCCGTTACTTTGGCTTATTTGTTTGCTTTTGTGCACTCTTTCCTAGAATATTCTAATTTTCTTCCTGAAAATGCTGACAGATATGGAAGTCAACATGATAGTTACGGACCCCCGAATTCAGGCCTTCTTCTTGTCAGCTTTCTCATGTTCTTCTCTGAATTCGTCGGGCACCTCATCGTGGTTTGCCAAACTACTAAATTACTACTAAATATAACCGGCAGAGACAAGCGTATAGCTCAAACAATTAGTGAAAATGAGATTTTTAAATAAAAAAACATTTCTCAGGTGGTGGCCTTCATGTCGAACTCGTATTCGCTGTCGTACCTGGCCTCGTTCAGCGGAATTTTCTATTACGCGGTCCCCTTCTGGTCACTGATGTACTCTGCGCAGTACGTGCGCCAACTCGTCTTCGAGGGAACCCGGTTCGGGAACGGAAAGAAGACCAGCCTGGGCGCTATCTCGATATTTACTGGATCATAATTCACTTTGATATAGTGTACCTGTTTGGCTTGAATAATCATGACCGTAAAGATGATTGCATTGTGATAAAATGAAGGATGATAAATAGGAGCTGTCAAAGCTAGGTCTTGCACTACGTGCCAGTGGGCCGATATCTCAGGTTTTCTGGTTGTTTCGTGAATATCTGTGATACACGTACATTAGTCGTCTGTATTGTGAACAAAATCGATAAACAGTAACAATTAATGACACCATCAACCTCGGAATTCAATTTACAAAATTAATTAGGAACTTCAAGTTTCAAACTATGTTAAAAACATGTAGAAGTTTGACGATTCGTCAGTCATCTGTAATTACTACACTTTGTTCAATATTCAGAAAAGCTTACCTCCAAGATCTTGCTCAGCTCGCTTTTCAAATCACCGAAGTCGGGCCTGTCATTCGGCTCTGCGGCCCAGCACCTTTTCATGATGTGGAAACTGCAACAATACAATTACGATCACGGAAGTGAACTCAAAGCTCTCAACAGTTTTTTCATCAGTTTCGAAAATACTGAAAAGAAGGACGTGAAAAGCAGTAGGACATAAGCACGTGAAAAGGGATGAAATTTCGTACACTTTTCATCTCGCGTTCTAAAACGTAACCTATCAAGTGCTGCAATCTCTCACATGTGTTCATCGACGTTGATCGGTCTC
Source organism: Micoletzkya japonica (assembly GCA_900490955.1). NCBI lineage: Eukaryota > Metazoa > Nematoda > Chromadorea > Rhabditida > Diplogasteridae > Micoletzkya > Micoletzkya japonica. Next base: position 221,192 of record LS847361.1, on the reverse strand, counting down.
TGCAGGCGCTCACCAGCATCAAGTCGATCAAGCACCTTTTGAAAATAATAGAGATGAACAAATTTTCATCTGTTCGTACAGTATTATTTTACAGCTCAAATCATAATAAATAAAGGGGGAAAGCTTCATTGAAACCTCAGCCGCCGGCCAGTCCGCATACGGTACCTCGCCCAGAGTGAAGATCTCGAAGAGCACCACGCCGAACGACCAGCTGCGGAAAAGAGGATAACAATACTAACGAACTGATTGCTTCTTATAATCGAAGTCGAAGTATGTCGGATAGAAATCCCCACTAAAAACCTCACACATCACTAGCTGAAGAGAAGAGGAAGGTCCGGAAGGCCTCGGGGGGCATCCACTTGTACGGCATCTTGCCGCCCTGAAACCATTGATGATGAGAATTTGATTTTAAAATATCTTTTGAACATAGGTATAATATTTACTGTTGAAGTTTTTGGTGCAGTTTTTTTAGCACGCAAATAGGCAATTCATAGAACACAATGATGCAAGGAAATGTTGAAAATGTAGGACTGTATCTATGTATATACCTTCGCCAAGTACGTCTCGTCCTCATCATCGATCCTCCTACAGAGGCCAAAGTCTCCAATCTTGCACGTCCTTCGGCTGTCTACGAGGACATTTCTCGCCGCGAGGTCCCGGTGGATGTACCCTCGACTGACCAGGAACTCCTGAGTAGAGCGATCGGCAAAGGAACTTTTTTTCGTCAATAATAGCAAAGCCGCCGTAGATGGAGCAAGTAATGAACCAGTCGATTGAAATTTAAACACTGATCGGCTCTATTATACGATTCGCGAATGTCGTACCATTCCCGTCGCAATTTGCACCGAGAACATGATTTGATCTGTGAACGAGAAGGCGTCATCATTAGGATCCGGATTCAAAGTGTGCTGCGACAGGGCGGCTTCGCTTTTCCTAAATGCAAAGATTAAACGTAAACGAAAAAAGAGCGTCGAAGTCTTCTTTTCGGAGGTAGCTACAACTAATTTCAGCGTATGACGTCTAATTCTTTCAGCTTCTCATGCTCTTGCGATAGATCTACCGACGATTTACGCTATTTTACCGTTTTCGCAGGAAGCTCAGCAGGTCTCCGCATGCGCAGTACTCGATGACGAGTAGCAGGGGCTCATCTCGCGTCACGCAGCAAATGATATTCACTGAAAATGAGGAAAATGATGTTGCGAAAGGGAAAAAGCATCAACCGGCTTAATCGGTGAAGATTAATTATTGTTGGTGACCTAGTTCGATTTTTTTTTGTAAATTTGAATTATGTGCTGCAGTCTCCATTGATCGTAAGCTCACTAACTACTTACCCAATCTATCGTGAGCTCCTATGGACTTCATCAAGGCGATCTCGCGAAGGAACTCAGCTCTTCCGGCATAATCGATACAATCTAGAAATGTTCATTGACATCTTTGGGAAAAATTATTTAAATAAAAAAAAGAAAATTACCGTGAAGCATCTTGATCGCTACATATTGCGTGTCCTTCAGAAAGTGCTGGAATTGAGCTGGACCGTCCTTGTCGTCCTTTGACGAAGGGTCAATGAAGCTGCCTGCTCACAAGTTGTTCGATAAATACTATTGAAATACTACTTTTGCAATTGTCGAGCTTATTTCAATAGCTGCTGTTGCTTCGCATGCAGTGATGTGAATAAGGTATAACATCACCCCCTGGTTTAATACGAAGATCTCTCGCTATCTAAAAGAATCGTCCAAACGGCCCACCGCGGTACACGTCGCCAAAGGCTCCCTTGCCCAGCTTGTGCCCGTAGTCAATGAAGATACTTTCTCTACTAATCTCAAATGCATCTCGGTCAGACATGGTGGACTCGGATCGATTGGCCTGCGAAACCCTTATTGCCTTTTGTTCTCTTCTTGTCTTTTTGCTAACAATCCAACTCATTCCTTGGTCGCGTTACACAGTGTTCTGTCAACAGTGAAAATGTTAAGCGAACGGGATGCCGAAAAATAACCCTGATTTTGGTAGGAACTCTCGCACGGAAAACACCGTATCCTAAGCATTTTGGCTCGTTCGCTTAACATTTAGAGCACTGTGGTTACATGTTCGTGAAACGATAACGGGCATGGTAGACGAAAGACAGACTTCAAGGCATTATAAATAAATAGTACATACATATTATAAAAAATAGTACATACATATTATATCTTCTTTAATTATATCTTCTTTAATTTCTTTAATATTATATCTTCTTTAATTTTTCAAAATAAGTTTTATATTAGAAACATGTCTCAACCATACTTACCCGTCCGACAACGATGAGCTCGGTCTTTCTCTTGCGAAAGCACGCGCAGTACACGGCGGTGACGACCGCTGCCACGACGCCCATTCCAGCCAGAATCATCAGACCGATGTCCAGAGCGGTTATCGGGTTCGCGCATGAATAAATAGATAATACCTATGATTTATCGCAATTTCCAGAAGAAACGCGAGTATGAAGAGAAGAATAGGAGGGTTGGTCTACCCATTCATAAAGTGCATCATGTATTATTACAGGTTCCACGGGAGTTGTCCTCAAAACGGAACGATTTAATACTTTTGATTGAAATAACAAACTATTCCCACTGATTACGCTGTCCAATTGACTCCTTACGTGTTACTATGGCAGAAATTAATAGTATCGCACAAAAAAATTGGAGCCGGAGAGGTAGATCAGCGCGCGTATTTGCATAGACAGTTCGCAATCGTTTGCGTACTTTTTGTCAACTTTCGTCGAACTTGTAATACACATCACCGCAGACGCGTGGTGAAGGTGTATATGCAAACCATGGACCTTTCGAACCGGCTGACTTACACTCACCACCCAGGCTCAAATTCAAAGCAGGATAGCCAGAAATCATTTGCCGAAATTTTTTTCAAGAGGCGTCCGATGTTTACAGCAACGACGGAAAATGATAATTGAAGAACTGCAGACTCACTTGGCTTAGACGTCGAGCAATGCGGTACCTTAAACTCTCATTATCAGTCTTATATCATGCGGAAGTTCCCGGTAAAAGGGCAGAGGATAGCTATTCAGACAGTTCGGAAATTAGAGTGTTTGATGTACTTTCGCATCGGCAAGGCATAAATATAGTGGATTAAAAAGATCCGTCGCAAAATCATTCGGAATATAAGGCGAGAGAGTGTGCAAAAGTGAGAGAATTAGACTCATTTTGGAATGAAAGAAACTGACGGATCGGTTTCTTCCACTATACCTATATACATACCGCTGTGCTGGAGGTGATCGCAAGGCCTGAAAGAACTAGTTATTATTGACGAAAAAGTTCCGTCAGTAAACTCATTCCAACTTAGTCTGCACTCTTTTCATGCCGCTCCGCTCTTTCGTCAGAAGTAGGAATGAGACAATGGACGGAACTTTTTCTCAACCATATTATGGTAATCGTGTACAGTGCTTCCCGTTGGGTTAGTATATTAACCAGAGAATGCTTAATGTTGACAGTCCTTTTTTCGTAGGCTTCAAAATTTTATTTTTAACTTAATTTAATCGGAAAGTTCGTAATATTCGTGAAGTTTCGTAAAAATACGTACTTTCAACTCGACTAATGGTCAGCATTACAGAGTTGTTCTCGGGAACCTGGATGGCTCTATCGGTCCATTCGTACGACACCTAAACCGTATTCAGCATATCTACATTTACTGCTGAAGTATAACTCAATTCCAGAACTTTTACTAAACGGTTGTAAAAAAGGTTCGGTCAGTTGACTACGGAGCATTTTTTCACCAGCAATACACTCAGCGAAATTTCCCCAGCCGGTTGGGGAAACTTGGGCGGGGTCGCGCCGTGGTGAACTTTTCGCTGTCAGTGTACCTGTAGGCCGTCAGTGGTGGCGTCGTAGACGACCCCTGCCGCGACCGCGTCGCACCAGCTGCGCGCGTCGCGGCCGTTGGCCGCCAGGGTGAGCGTGCTGCCGGCGAGGTCGACCATACCGTTGACGTACGTCGGAGCGGGGTCCCTTAACACACGGATCAAGCTAGACTTCTAATAATATATTTATCATTGTGCAAGAACAGAGTAGAATAAACGGTCAGCTTTTTATCTATTCATATCTACCACTCTGCTCTCGCGTTATAAAGAACAATGACGAAACAGCATTTTCCTCATCCATAACTAACACGAAGCCAAAGTGCATGTAGGCGCCGCAGTAGTCGGCGGTCGTCTCGGCGTCCGTCGCAACGAGGAAAGTAGCCGTATCGCTCTCGCTCAGATATGCCATGTCAACTGAATGATGGAGCGCATTTTCGACTGCAGAGCAGCCCGTTTGAGCTCATAAATGCATACTAGGGTTCACCTTTTGACGCCCTTTCTCGATCACGTTTTAGACTTATATACGTGCCAGGGGATGCCTGCGAACCCAAATATAGTGGATTAAAAGATCCGTCAGTAACTCATTCCGAATATAAGGTGAGAGAGTGTACGCAAAGGTAAGACTCATCTTGGAACGGAAGACACAGCATTCCTAGCGTTCGATTAGCGAGTGGCGGAGCTCGCTGTGATCTATCGTCACTGCGGCCGCAAAAATGAACCAAAATTCACCAATTCAAAGAGTTAAAGGGACATGGAAGCCAAAAATGATTGGCTTTCATATGAAAGTTTATCGCCTAAATAATATAAAAACCAAAATCAGAGTGCACAAAAATGTCTACTTCGCGAGATATCCTAAAAATCGTTTCCCAGCCAAGGCGCAGTCTTACTGTGTTTAGCGCATAGTAACGAGGCAAATGGCATCGAGCTATTCCCGGAACAAATAAATATTTCACGCTCCAGAAATTTTTTAAGAATATTTTTCAAAGGCTATTATGTTTATTATCGTCTAAGAAATATATTTTACAAGTATAACCATTTTCGATTTCAAAAAATTTCTCGCTTCCATGTCCCTTTAAGCTCGTCCCCACCAGTCCAAAGAGCTGCCAAAATTTGGTGAAGATTCATTCAGCCGTAGAGGAGTAAATTCAAAATTAGTTGCCAATTCGCTATTAGACACTTGCATTTTCGGTGGGAATGCTGTGAAGATCGGTTAATTCCACTGTACAGAGCAGAATATATAAAAGACCCGCCTTTGAGGGAGAATAATATGTCGACTCTCTGCATGTCGAATACTTGAATGGTGATCGTCGTTGCCCCGAGGGTTAAGTATTTGGGCATGCCCGCACAGCTGCATAGAATACATTATATAAAGGAGATGCTCAGAATTCCCGGAGATTTAAAATTTCTGGCTGTAAAGAACAAGCACGCGTAAATGTTTTGATCTACAAACATGCATCATTCAGGACGAATGTTTGGGTTTTTTTCTTTCATGAACCAGTCTGTTGTGTCTGTACGACGGGATATTTAGTGCGGGAGATTTATTCAGTTACCATACCTCAGCTTCTCGCTCGTATCGTCAATCTGAGCCCCAAGGCTAACCAGTAGATAGGCGACGTCCTGCGATCAATATTATTGAACAAAACGTTCCGCAACTAATCTCATTCCTACCATTCCTACTACTCTCTCGTCTCGCTCTCTTCGAAAATTGGTGTAATAACAACGGACAAACATTTCCATCAACCATAAACAAATCGAACGAATAAAAACCTACCGAAGGATAGATGCAGGTAAACTGCAGGGCCACGTTGTTGCCCACATCAACGAACGTTCGCGTGGAGGAGTAGTCGACGCTCACGGCTTGCTGAAGGCGCATGCCACTAGACCAGTATTTATTAGACAGCTCTAGCCATTCGCGATTCCGGTTCACTCAATCACATTTGTTCTAGGTCGCATTTTACTAGTGAACGTTTGAAAATATGTCAGTAATTCATTCGAGTCCCACGTTTTCGCTCACGAAGACGATCATGTCTACGGGGGCGTCGGAGAGCAGGACGATGAACTGGTTGGTGCAGCACTGCGAGGCGGGGAGCGAGGCGGTGGAGGGGTCGATGACGACGTGGTCAACGTTGTCGACCGTCTGCGTACACGCCCCTTCGAGGAGTCCGACTGAGGCCAGGCTGGGATGGAATGAAGAGGGAACGAGTCAATTCTACCGATTTCTAAATTGATCCCAGGATCGATCCCGTGATTGATCCTGGGATCAATCGGGGGTTTTGCTGCGGGGCTGAAAATTGTCTAAGGATTGAAGGATTGACCGAATCAAATGATTGGTCAGTCAGTCAACTATGAAGTATTTCAGGCACCTTCTTCGTGAAGGATATATAGATAGTTTCACGCGTTGAGAAAGAAGACGTTCAGTTTATTAGATAATTTATTTACCTTCCGTTGTAGATGACGTTTCCGTTCGCGTCGAACGACGTGTATTGAATGTCGAGGGGCTGATATGCCTAGGAGGAAATAAATATGAATAATATGGAACGGGGGTGAATCGCCTTTTCATGTGTAGAGGTTGGACTTCCCCTCAGAAAACATAGGGATGAGGAGTACTTACCAATGTCGCCACGCATGCGTATTTGAGTTGCGAGACAATTGGTTGGCCCTGACAATAAAAATGGTATCACTATGAGATGAGATCGTTATTATAGGTGTTGCTGACTAATTTCTTACAATTAGTTTGCCCTCCTTTATCTTCCTTGATCGTTCCCTTGACTTACCTGTTCTAAGATATCGTTGCAGTTCAGCGTTTGGGAGGTGGCTGCACATCGATTTTGCGAGGCTAAACATGAGATGGTTCAACGAAATAATTCTTGCAGCTATAAAAACTAACTGCATAAAAAACTATCCCGTTACTCCTACAGCGCATCTCAGAAAGGATAAAATATATTACGAGAAGAAGCAGTACATAGATACCTATGGCAAGGAGAAAAAGAAGAAGAGTACGCCAGACGGACGGGGGTGTCATCTTGAAGTCTCAGACAAATTCCGCATCGAGACAGCGGTGATAAGAAAGGGCGTCGTAAGCCGGATCAGATTAGATGAATCACCGCCCCCCCCCCCCTGTTCCACTGATTTCCGATCGAAATATTATGGAGATCTAGATTATGCGGATTGCATAATGTCTTTTTCTCACGACGTTGGACCTTTTGTGACTTCCTCTGAATCTCTCCAATGTCCACGCTCTCTTACCTACATTCTAACAATTTGTATACTCCTATGGAACACAACGTCGTGCTTTCTGCTGTGATTCATTGTAGGCTTTCTCTCATAGCGAATACTCGCTTTCGAATTACTTTATCCAGGATTTATTAACCAACGAAACAACGCATTCATCCGGTGGCAGTTTAGCATGAGCAAGTCTTCGAGGATCTAGCGTATAACATGGAGATCCCAAGAAATAACAGGAAATTTACGGGCGCTGAGACAATCATACAACTGAAATTCTTAAAACAATAACGGCGTAGACGTTTTCCTTAGTGTAATGGCGATGTGGGTAAGTAGTAAAGCTGCGATGCGGTCATCGGGGAATATTATTGCGAGTAATAAATACATGGTCAAGAACGGTGGACACAGTCAGCGTATCGTTACAAGAAGTACATGGGTGGGTAGACGCCCTTGGAGTAAGCTACGATGAGCGAAAAAGTGGCTCAGAAAGAGGTCCTAGGCACTTACTCTAGGTAGGCAAATAAGGAATCTAGAAGTATTTAGCTCTTCGTTTGTTAATTAGACGATCTCCGACCGGCCCCGTCCCCCGGCAAAGGGCGAGTCGCGGCTGAACTCGGACGCGCTAGCCTCGTCGCCCGTCAGCTGAACATTATTATTACTTATTTTCTATTTCTTAAGCTCTTTATTTTTTAACGTAATATTATCGAATAATGGTAATGGTTAGTCATTGTCTAGGCGGTTAGTACTGACACACATTCATCGGTGCTCCGAGAGAGTGGAAAGCGACGTCGGTCGGGTCGGGTTGCAGGGGGCGCTTGAAGGCGCTCTTGGTGGCGATGCGCTCAGTGGAGACGTACTGTGGAGGCGGTGGCAGGGCGCGGTCGCCGTACGTGGGCGTCTGAAGTGCGGAGAGACGATGACGACAAGTATTTAATGTTTTGACCCTTGATCTTATGCGACCAGCTACTTCGAATTTTTTTCAAAAATATAACAATTGTTAAAATTCTTTTTATAGAATTAAACTTTTCTATTTCCTATGCAACCAGCCATACACTTCATGAGGTATATTTTACGGGTCCAGGTCATTATGTCCGGATATTTCAAAATATCCGGACATAATGACCCGCATCAAGATTACGCATTCAGTGCGTCGATAAATTATTATTATATTTTATGGTTGGTCACTATGTCCGGAATAAGAGTATGCCCAGGACAATATGTCCGGATTAAGGTTGTCACTATGTCCAAAAATTATAAAGAAGACTGTCTTGTCTCAGTACTCACAGTAGAGCGCGGCTATTGAGTCACTTCAGCGTATCGAGTACTCGATATTTTACCTGTAGCAGAGGCTGGGCGGAGGCCCGCTCACTGGCCCGGAACGCAGTGGAGGAGGACTGCTGCTGCTTGGCGGCTCTGAACAAATCACGTAGCTAATCCGTAACCATCCAGTAGTACGCTCTCTAAACTGCTCTCAATAAGCACATAAGCAGCAAAGAAGACGCCGAGCGATTCACCTCTCCAGTCTGCGGCGGAGTAATTCCCCACCCCGAATATTCCCCATCCGAACGGACTATCTAAATACCTCTTGGCGCAGCACAGGGCGATGCAGACGAGAATGAGGAGGAGGAAGACGACCAGGAGGATGATGGAGAGGGTTACGGTAGCCGTCTTGTACCCGCTGCTCACCTCGCCCTCAACGTCATTCTTGGATTTACAGTTTTAATATCGTAAAACCTGAACTTACACACTGTAACAACAAGAGTTAGCTTGGGAATTTGCATAATCGCCGATAAGTCAACTTACGTGGGTCTCGCCGTAGATAGCCTGCTGCTGCGTCTCGCACGCTACGCCATCCTTGATGCCCCAGGGACAGGGCGTGCACCGACCCACCTGAACGTAAGCTTAGACTTAATTTAACCTATCTAAGGACACTTTTGCTCAAGCCATTGCTGATCGCATAGCTTTAACTAGCTTGCTGCTCGCTTCGGACCACGGTATTCTGCCCCAATGCAAAACCTTTGAAAAGCGAAAAATCATTCTGTCTTTTCCTAATACGGTAGATCGGCGTGGTGCGCACCACGAATACATTGTCATGAAGGAGAAAGGAAGGGCATGGTGATAGACACTAAAGCTAACTTCTATCAAACACCTAGAACCTCCAAGAACGCAGAAAAGATAGCATCCTTGTGATTTTCGCTTTCCAATGCCTAGAACGTTGTGGGACTGCTCAGAGCGCTTTAACTCTCAAAATGAAACTCAAATTCCGAGGTTGTAAAAACTGTACTCCGCTTATTCCGGTATTCTTTAGAATTTCTTTTTAATAAGCGTAAATGAGAAAGCCCACCTGCTGTGTGTCCAGCCACTCGCACATCGAGTACGTATCGGTTACTTCGTTTCGGCAGGCAGCTAGGGACGTATTCATAGGAGGCCTGTTGCAGGTGAGATCGCAGTCCGCTCCGATGTAGTTCCCCGTACAGGACAGCGAAACGGCCATCGACATTCTGCGAACCGGAAGGCCGTTATCGTTGAGAGAAAAAGCTTTAAATCAATTTTTTTCACGTTTTGCTTCACGCTTCTGAGAACGCTTCAAACATTTCTAGCTACAAGACGTGTCCGCAGAATGTAAAGCACAAAAAGAACTTTTATACTATCGATGTAGATACCTCGTGCCCATCCTGATGCCCTTGTACTCCTCGGCCGTCTGCGTGTTGATGTTCGTAGTTCCACCGATCGTCGGGTAGATGCGCTCCAGGTCGACGTGGAATTGGTCCACCAACTGCAGATAATCTACGTAAGTCACTCGTCGCAAAGGTGAATAAATAATTAAAAAAATTAAAGCTATTATACAAAGTAAGCAATATTCACACACTATCTGCATACGAATAAAAACGTATTCGATAAATATATTAAAAAATAAAATATTATATTACCGTAGTCTTCTCCACGGACATCGGCCTTCCACTCTGGTCGAAGCTCATGCCACGGTAGTACACGAGTACGTCGATCGCCGACTGAACATTCCCTTATTTATTATTGGTTTACCAAACCGATTCATCAAGTGCCTCAGAATGCTATCGAGAAAAGCAGCGACGGAAACGATTGAAGTTCATCGATATCATGCTTACTTTTAGATGCTGCGTATGTGTGAAAACGGAACGATAATAAAAGAGAAAAAGACGACGATGCTCACCACTCGGCCCTGGATGGGCACGGTGATCTGGTTGCCCCAGTCGGTGATTCTCGATTGGGGCAGGGCGCCCGTCTCGTCGAGGGCGATCTCCGGCGTGATGAAGGTCTGCGTCGTCGAGCTGAACAGGGCAAGTGATCGCTGGCGGCAAAGAAACGCTCAGCCCCGGTCAAGAATAGACAGCAGGAGATCGGTAGATAGGATTGGAAAAAGCGGCAATAAACGTCGTCTTCCTTTCATTGTCTTCCTGCATTCTGTGCACACGGTGTAGGTAGAGAAGGAAAGCAAGACGACTACGTATATCGCTCCCTTTGCCAACCCTATCGGTAGGTAGATCTAGAGGATTTCAAGAGAACCTGAGAGATGCTCACAAGTAGAGCATTCCATTCGGGTCTTCGTGATGATTATGCTTCATTGTCAACTTATAATGGGCCTATGACTTGCTAGCCTGGGATGAAGCGTAACCATCAAAAATCCTTGCCACACCTTCCCCCCGAATGGGAGCCTCTACCACAGTGTTCTGACAAGAGTGGAAATGTTAAGCGAACGAGATGTCGAAAAATAACCCTGATTTCCTTAGGAACTCTCGCACGGAAAACACTGTATCCTATGCATTTTGCTTAAAGGGCCCCTCTGAGCACTTTTTAACCCCCTGGTTTCTTCCTCTCATCTGAAAGAGCAGTGTCGAAAACCTACAATCCTACATTTGCATCTTTTTCCCGCCATTCCCCGCTGTTCAAATGAGGCGAGAAGTTTTATGCAAAGTTACATTGCTCTTCAGGGACCGCGCGAACACGAATATCATTCCGTGAATACCGAGCGGTCTGATTAGCAGGCATAGTTTATTGAAGGAATGGAAACATATGTTTTATGAAAAGGACAAAACTGAAGGAATGTCTAAAATACGCTCTTGATGGATCGCAATGTGCTCAGAGGGGCCCTTTAACATTTCGAACACTGTGCTACTCACAAGGGCGTGGAGATGACGTAGGTGAAGGAGAACATGCACTTCTGGGCGTCCCCGCAAGCGGTGCACTGGCACACGCCGCCGTCCTGGAATTTTATTAATTTTCATAATTTATTTATTTTTACAATTTATTTTTATTTGTATTCATTATGCCGAAGCGAACGCCAGATATATGAGGAGGACCGAGGAAAATGTTCAGTCAGCTGTCGTCATTGAAGAGAAGGGAGTGCGGGCAAAGTAGGAATGGCGTTTACCGACGGAACGTTTTCGTCAATACCGTCAAAACCGAAAATTATGGGACAAATACCGTATTTTACCGTAGTTTTCGCTTTATCATTTTTAGAATGAATCTAATCGCAAAATTTCTTGCATATTTGGAAAGATCAGCTCAAAATACATAGGTAAGTTTTGAAAAAATTTATTTATGGATTTCGGAGCCAAGTGCTAAATGCGGGGAAATGAGCACCTCCAGGAGCAGTCAAAATATCAAAAATTTCAAATTTCTGCAAAAGTGTCTAAGATGTTTATCAGTCTCGGTACACTCAAATGAACCAATTTGTGTTGAAAAATAGGTCGAGGAAAGCTAGAAATGAACATTTTTCCCGGCCTGATTTGGAGTGCGTCGTAGCGGTATCACCGCTTTCAGCCATTTCATAGCGAAGCATGGGCTCCCAATTTTAAGCTTTTCAAGCTAGGATGACTCCAAAAGGTCCAAAGAACAGGCACGCAACATTTCATGTGTCCTTTTGTGATAGCTGCAGTGCAATGGCAAAAATACGGTAAAATACGGTATTATGCCGTATTATACGGCATTTGTCCCGGAATTTTCGGTTTTGACGGTAATGCATACATCGACAGCCGGGGAGAAATTTCGTCTTCTCTTCCTAATTTCTGAAAGTTGAAGTTGGAAAAATTGAAAAAAAAATCCTTCCTTTTTTGTATTTTTTTTCCCTTTCCTCACAAATTCAAGGCGCATGCGCGCTATGTTTCTTGTGGTTTTGATGATCATGATTGCACCCTAATCACAACATGAAACGTCACTATGCATAGATGTGGTAAATACGCAAATAATGCAATTAGTAAATCGCCAATGAAGTCGTACTTTTCAAGAAATGCGTACGCAAGAGCACAAATCCTGTTTTATCTGCTAGTCGAGGGTTTGATCTTTTGGCATATCTTTTGGTATTATATACATATTAGACCACTATAAGAAACACTTAAAAACGCATAAAACCATTGCGTATGAGCTCGAATTGTTGGGGAAAATGTTTCATTAGTTGTCTCATTCCTTATTTGTAAATTAAAATTTGAAAAAGGTATGGGCAAGAGAGCGTAGCTTTATGAAAGCAAACAAATTAGGAGCTTGGGCTACTGAAGGAACCTTCCTCGTCAATGATAAAAGCAAGATAACGGTGAAAATCTTACAGGAGTTCTTGACCCGGGATCGCTGTAGGAGCGCATCGCAAACTGCAGAGACATACTGATGGTATTGGCGGGGTTTGTGAACTGAAATGGAACAAATTTATTCTATTTTTTACATTTTCCTAAATATATTACTTGCTTACTAATATAATTATTCAATTTTTTAACATTTTCCTAAATATATTACTTACTTATTCAGGCCTTATTGGCAATAAATGGCAATAAAATTTTTTTCCTTTTACATCGTTGTCATCAGTGTAGTGGCATGCAAAAGACAAAAGATTCTGGAGAATAGACCAACACGTTCATTCACCAACAACAAACGGCATTAAGCTTTTGTTTGACTTTTGGACAGGATATGCGCATTCTTCCTTTCCGATATAGCGTAAAGGACTTACGTCTCTTATAATAATTTTGCAGCCACAAGATATCATGTTCATCGCGTGTATTACAGAAAGTGAGTGTGCCCACCCCATAGTTCTTCGACGCTGAATTATAATAGATCGTGAGAAAATTAACCGCGCCTTGAATACCGCCAGTCTTTTCATTTTGAGAAGTTTTGTTCTTTCAGTGATATTTTGATGTGAGCTTTGTGGGTTTGAGCTTTGAACATTTAGTAGCACTCGTTCTTTGAGCGCAAATTCACTGCCAAGTAGTCGACGGTTTTTCTCCTCCCTAGAAAACCGTGCATCATTGTCTAATAGAAGTGGTCGACAAATTAGCGTTAGAAAACCGGACTTTCTGCTCATTTTTCATCATTGTTCTTCAGTTTGCGCTTCTTCGCATTATTTTATACGTTCAACATCTACATTGTAAAATGAGAAGTGTTCTATTATTACGATACGGCTTACGTATTGCATCATTACGCTTTTCCGTAGGTAGAATTCTTTCGTTCACTTCTTTTGAGATGAACGTCGACAGCCTGTCTACCGTCTACATCTTCGTCGTGGAGCCCCTGCTCGTCGTTGCCTACTCCTACATCGCCCTAGTCATCGCAGCCACCCCCCTCCTCCTCCGAACGCCCTTCTACGTGCTCTTTCTCGTCACAGGTTATCAGATTAGAGTTAGTTTAAGTATCACACATAAGTATCTAAAACGCGAGAGACATATTTTCAAAAATTATGCTTCATTTTAAGCGGTTGCTGAATTTTACCGTGGTGATGGCCTCTCGGTTTATGGCGACGCAAGGGGTCAACTCGACGTGGGGTATGCTTTATTAATATATTTTCGATTTATCTTATTTCGTTTTGCTAAATTCAAGTTTCAGGCTCGATATTCGTCCTCTGCGTATACTGTAGCCATGTTTGTGCCTGGGCGCAGACCTTCGGCGTCATATTCTACATCGCTAATCGGTTTACGTCAATCTGGATGCCGACTAGAGAGGTCTGTCTAATATATAATAGCATCTAAAAGCTTTAGAATACTAGCTTTACAAATTTTTGGATAAGGAAAAAGCCCAAGTTTATGCGTTTCAAGGATAAACGCAGATTTGGACGCCCCGTGTTATGGCGGCGGCAATTCTGGGCAGCTTTGCCCTTCCCTTGCTTCTCTATTGGTTTCTGTGCTTTTCGTCGCTTCTCAGGCTATCATCTTCTAACACTAAATCTTCGATGTACTACCTAACTTCGCAGACAACATATTTCGCGGGAAGTACCATTCATTCTATGGATATCATAATCGCCATTGTTATGAGCTTTTTGATAAACAAGTGCATACCATGTGTGATTTTAGGTCGCAAAACTGCTATCCCTAATCTACTGTGTGATTTTCATTGCAATCGGAGCTCCGATGTCGTTTCTGACATTTTGGAAGATCCGCGTATTGGCCAGAAAATACGTAACTGAACGTTGCTTGAATAAGATTCTTCTGGAACTGCTTTAGGATAACTTCGAACGGTCGGAGGCTCTGTTAGTCTATTACACCTTCATCATTACAATCATCTATTGCGTAAAATGCGCGCACCAGGTATTATTGACGAAAAAGTTCCATCAGTCGGCTCATTCCTACTTTGTCTGCACTATCTTCAAACCGCTTCGCTCTCTCGTCGAAAGTAGGAATGAGGCGACGGACGGAACATTTTCGTCAACCATATTTGTTGTGATGCTTATACAGATGAATGCTTCGGATGCGAAGTTTATCTGTTCACATTTTATTACGTTCATGAGCTATTTTCAGACGTATTGGTTCATTGGGATCTTTCTACAGGATACTCACATTCAACAGCTGGCCAGTGATATGGTACGGGTTTTTGGAAATGAGCTCTAATCATTATTAGGCAATCGTTAAAGGGACATGGAAGCCAAAAAAGATTGGCTTTCATATGAAAGTTTATCGCCTAAATAATATAGAAATCAAAACCGGAGTGCACAAAAATGTCTACTTCACGAGATATCCTAAAAATCGTTTCCCAGCCAAGGCGCAGTCTTACTGCGTTTAGCGCATAGTAACGATTCAAATTGCATCGAGGTATTCCCGGAACAAATAAATATTTCTCGCTCCAGAAATTTTTTAAAAATATTTTTCAAACGCTATTATCTTTCTTATCGTCTCAGAAACATATTCTAGAAGTATGGCCATGTTTGGTTTCACAAAATTTCTCGCTTCCATGTCCCTTTAAAAAATTTTAGTAAAGGGATCAAAGAATGAATAAGGTGACGGGTATTAGCCAAAAGTTCTGATTATTTCTTGTACTTCCAAGAACCGGTTTGACAATCATGAGAAATGCGATAATCGCATTACACTAGGAAAGGCTTAGATAGAATGGTAGACTTCCTTAGTAGACTTCCTTAGTCGCGCAGAAAAAACAAACAATCCTTAGACAAAGTAAGTTCTATATGTGAATGATCATGCTGTAAAGCCATCGATTCTCCACTTTGCAGTACTCGCAGGTTAACAGCCTCGCCACCTACACCCCGCCCGTGCTCCTTCTGATCATGTCGCCTACGCTACTGCGCGCGGTGCTGCGCCGGAAGCTGCTCACTGGCCTAAGGCATAGCTCTGCCAGACGGACCAACGAAGTCCCGGTCCGGTCGCACTGACAATTGGCGAAATTTCACCGCCAAACAGCACCTTGTCAAAAAGATTCACCGCACAAATTGCACCGGATGGCTGGTGAATTAAGCTCCATTGGCGACTATCTGTCTATGTGATGTTTGGTGGTGAAATTTCGCTGACAAGTTCGTAGGCAGCACAATTGTATGATATGCGAGGAATAAAGACAGCGAGAAAATAGTATACTGTGTAATTGATATTTGAAAAAATAAAGTTAATAATAAAGGTAGGGGAAAAAAGTTCCGCTCTAACCCACCCCGGTCTGGTCATAGCGGTCAATCTGCTGCACGGATTGCTGTTGTTGCTGCTGCTGCTGCAGCTGAGATTGCTGGCCGAACTGAAATGGGCTATGATTTTACCTTTCATAACATCAGTTCTCAGTTGCTAAGTCGTTTTGAACATGCCCCATTGGGCATTACAGTATATCCGTTATATCATACCGGTTTTCTTTATAGTAGACAGGAGTGCTACCAAGACTCCATCCTTTGAATACCCTTCACTGTTAGTCCGCATAAACGGTGTGAAACTGTAGCTGCTTTCACAAGCGTATTTATGTACCTGCTGTCCTTGTCCCGACTGTTGTTGTTGGTTTCCATATCCTCCCCCAGTTCCATACGTGTTGTACTGCCCTCCGACTCCTGATTGTTGCTGCAGCGATTGCTGGGATGGCGGCTGTTGGCCGTACTGGTTAATCCCCGTCTGTGACTGGCCGAACGAGCTGTACTGCTGCAAAGGTCGGGAGGACGGTATATTGGAATAAGAATCTGAATATCAGCCGAGTGATGATGAAATTATAACCTATGGCTTCTAGGAATGTGGTTGTATTTCAACAACTAGCTCGTTGCGAAGCAACTAATAATAAATCATCTTACCTGCTGCCTATTTCCGTTCATTTGGTTGTTATTGTTGTTGATGGTATTGTAGCCGTTGCCAGACGACTGCGACATAAGAGATTTCTGAAATGTTTTTTTCTGAAGTGAAAATTGCTTATCATACCAAAGTTTGCACTTCCGATTTCTATTACTTATTCCTCATTAGTAGATGAGGAATAAGTAATAGAAATCAAATAGTACCACACGTAGGTAAGTTCTGATTGTGAGGTTCATTATTGCACTCCATTCTAGGTTCGAAGGTATGCTACCATGAAAGGACAACACGTTGGAAGCAAACAGAACGCACTAAAATGGGATGTATCAAAGCTTCCCTTCAGCAAAGAACTGTAAACGGAGAAGCGGTTTCGGTTATGTTTCATCTGTCATTGTTATAAAAGAGCGGAGCTTTGATTCAGTATTGCAACAACTCGCAGTAATGATTATAGAAAGAAGACCCATTGTGTTACCATCAAACACACTAAGCGATATTACCCCACCACATGGGTTACATTCAAGCATTGGGGTAATTTCGCTGATCATGATCAGTCTACGACCAGCATAGCGTTATATATAGGTACCAGTTGATTGTCGATATTTCCTCCGAGATTCGATAGGTCGGGCATCTGCCAGGAACTCTGCTGTTGTTGCAGTTGAGGCTGATGCAACAAGCGTTAGCATCCCGCAGGCTAAACCGTAAAGAAGCATGCAAGATGAATTAGAATCTATGTAGGACAGTGAGAAAAGGACACCCACACGTTAGGCTATGTAGCAGAAGGCGGAACTCACTAAGTTTAGTTAAACAGCTCATATTTCGAAGATTTTCATGTATATTTAGTATTGTGGATAGCTATCGAAGCAGCCACTAAATTTCCTTATCATCAGCTTCTCGTCTTGCGTCTTTTGTGCCCCCCCTTTGAACAGTGCACACAAACACCGTCTTTCCTCTTCCGGCTATCGCCCCCCCCCCCCCCCCCCCTTGAGGAATAGATCGCGATCCCCTTTCCGCCCCTCAAAGCTTAGTCCACCAGCGTGACCAAGTGGAACCCTCCTCTTCTAGTTCACTGCCACGTCTCGGTCGACAATGCTTAGATCACCTTTGCGAAGCATACCATGAGCACAGAGCTCGCAGCGTCCAAGTGTCATGCACTATACATCAAGCGAGAAAAGGGCGGCCACATAAATTCTTTGCCTTCAACGATCAGTTGCTAATAGTTCCAGGTTTCTCCGAGGTTTCGCACTCCACAGCAAAACGAGTGAATAGTCACTCTGTTTGAGTAGGGCTCAGGTGTTACATTACGACTTTTGGTGGCACTCGGGAAAATCATTCATGGGCTTCTCCGCTGTTATCTTCCCTTCCCTTCTTTCCCACAACACCGCCGTATTGCGCACGCCAGAGCGAATTGACTGAACAAACACGGCGACTGATCGATATCAGTATGCGACGAAGGCTCGCTTTCCTGTGCCCTCTCACCTTTCGCACGCTCTCTCTTCTCTCTTCTCTCTTCTCTCCCCTTGCAATCCACCCTCTTCTTACCCCCTGCATGCTGTTGACATTGCCCGAGTAGGCATCGCCGTATTGCGAGGTGGTGAGGGGCAGGCTGAGGGATAGGAGGAGGACCACGGGGAGGGCGCGCATGCCTGAAGGCATTTCAATTTCAGTTATCGAATTAGCAGAATCAGGGGACTAAAATAAGTAAACAACTGGACCGAATTATTCATGTGCGTTCACACTGGCTGTTGGGCTATGCCTTGAATAGCTAAAGGCACAATTACAGACTGATGATATAACTAGACAGTAGACTAAAAGACTAAAAAAGATGGAGCGAATTGGAAATGTTGAATTGGAAGAGATATATATGTAGTGAATCAGCTGCCATCAACCACCCGATGCCAGTCTTGCCCTTTTGGGCACGGGGTGGCTGTCTTTCCTATCTTATCGTATGCAACCAATAAACGCGAGAAAGGCGCGCGCGCTCGTTTCAGCAATCTTTGTGTGTGTGTATGTGCCCGAATCGAAGAGCGATGGAGGAACTACGAATTCACTGATTTCAAGAGAATTCAATTCTGGTTTTGATGCTTCACCAGCCTCACAAGGACAGTATTTATTGTCAGGACAGTATTTATGTTATTATATTTCATTTTTATAATGAAATATAATCAAAAAGACGTGGCGGCAAGCTTTACGGATGCTGGCTCAGTGCAGCGTACAAAGCGAAAGAAATATGACACACATCGCTAAATGAGTCAGTGGAACGGTGCTCCATTGCAACGCAAATATTTTCGAGGAATGCATTTCTAACGGACAAAACGAGGATTTAGGTGCAGGCCTGGCTATGCGATCGATGACGTAAGAAATGAGGCTTGCAAAATGTGAATTGATTCACGGTCAGCCGGTATCTTGAATGGAGCTGATTGCAAACTAAGCAACACAAGGTTCTGGACTCGTTTGCCGCATTGATCTCTTATCACCCTGTTCCAAAGCGGCTAGTAAGATACAAGTAGTCAATTATAAAACAGCTTACAAGAATAACATATTATCATAAAGTCGCCAAGTGAAAGCGAGAATAAGGGGGGGTGTCTAGAGGGGTGATTCACGCGGCTCAAACGAATAGTGTGAGAGAGTGGAGAGGGGAGATCGGAGGGGGGAGAAGGAGAGGACAGACAGAAATAGTAAGCAAGGTGGAGATGGAGGCAGAGGGGAGGAGAGGGAAAGAAGGAGGGAAAGGGAAGAGAAGAGAAGAGACGAAGAGGGAGAAGAAGCCATTGGACGAAGCGTATTTGCTTAGGGAAAAGAGGAGAGGAGCACCTTGGCAGAATGGAGAGAAGGTGGAACAATACGATGAGATGCTTTTTGTTCGAGATCGGAGCTTTTTGAACTGTTGAGAATGCACGATATCCGGGCTGATTTGTTTGATTTCCATGGAAGAGTGCAGATCGTAGCGCTCTGATATCTTGCGACACGGCACTACCATGCACCAGCTTGTGCAATGAAAGCCTGCAAAATGAAAATTACAAATAACAGAAATTTTTTTAATATTCTGTAGTTCACTAAACGTCTGTGAGCGTCTCCAAAGCGCCGCGAAGCCGCGCCTTGCCCGTACTGGTTTAAAAAAATTTCAGATCCGAGATATCTGCACAAAATATTGAACAAGTCCTTGTGAAATTCTTGTGAACATGAATTTATTGTTATTTTTTCCCATGAATTTCTCTAGAATAGGTAGAATAGGAGGAAACTTCATTTCCAGCACGTCATCCTCTTCAGAATTTCGAATCTTGGCAGAAATGAAGGATCGCTCAGTATGTTTTGTCTACAACGATGCAAGGATGGTGTTTAATGAGAATGGATGATGGTATATAAGGATGTGGTGCGTCTTATCCCAATCATCCACACCAAACCCTCAAAATAACCGAAGAGAACTCTTCTTTTTTAATTTCATGTTTCATATTTATCGTGGAATTTTACCCATTGTTTTCGCGGCTCCACAAAAATATTGCGTGAATTATTATTGACGAAAAAGCGTAGTCGTCAGCAAAATCGTTCCTACATAGTGTATATAAAAGAAATCAAAAAATTCTGAAAAAGATTTTGAACAAAGTCTTTCTTCCTAAAATAACCCCTATTTATTTAAGCCTTTATTCAGAGATGCATTGCCTGTTCATCCTTGCTGCTAGCCTTTCTGTGGTCTCTGCATTCGACGTTATTCTGTACCAGGACAAGAACCAGAGAGGTTTGAGTTATTTTCCATCTTCTTCTTTTTACCTTTTTCAAGAAAAGAAATTTATTGCTGTACATTTTTTTTCTTTTTTGTAGTTCTCCGATTACGCACATGTGTCGATAAATTAATAAACTAAATTACATATATTTATGTAGGATCTACAGAAGTGGTTCTGATGGCTATGGAATTTTTATAATTTTCGGTCCCTCAACGGAGATCCAGGCAAGCAACTGTTTCCAGCTCGACTCACTGTGGAATGACCAGGCTTCCTCCATCAACACTAAGGTATTGCTGAAGGAAGCTTTCATTTTTTGTCCTTATTTCGTATTAGATCAATATTTATGGGGTTACACTGGTCGCATCCGCGAAAAGACTAAGGAAATGAGATTGGCCTATAAAACGGTTTTAATCTTATCTTATTGCAGGGTGGTTGCGTCATCATCT
The DNA here is from genome assembly GCA_900490955.1 of Micoletzkya japonica. Taxonomy (NCBI): domain Eukaryota; kingdom Metazoa; phylum Nematoda; class Chromadorea; order Rhabditida; family Diplogasteridae; genus Micoletzkya; species Micoletzkya japonica. The sequence continues at coordinate 200,467 of LS847361.1, read as the reverse complement.
ACCAGGACGGGGGCTGCCGTGGAAAGAGTGCTCGTCTTGAACCGGGTATTTATTTCTATTTCTCAAATGCGGTGTAAATAGATAGTAGAGATGTGCATGAGAGTTCTTTTGCTCACCATGTCTCATTGCTTTCGGTGACGATACGCGTCGCGGCTATGAATAATGTATGAAACATAAACATCAAAAGAACTCTCATTCAGAAAATCTACAGTACCGACCAAAAGTTTTGCACCACTTCTTGTTTCGGGCATAACTCGGCTAAAAGTTTATGAAATCACTTCAAATTTTACATCTTCATCTCGGGGGTACTGTAGATGAATCTCCCATTTTATGAAACCTCGCAAAACTGAAGTGAATTTCTTTCACTAATTCCATACATGGCCTTTAAAAATATGTGTTCAGAGCATTCGAATTCGATTCTAACATTCAAATTTTTTCAACAACTACCGACGCACCGTATCTCTGAATATTGAGCTTTTTGATACGTTTTAGCGCGTAACTCGGTTGTAATGTCAAATTTTTCATCTTTTTGAGTGATACCATCGTTTTAAGAGTATGTGAAAACCCCAGTAAACATGTTTTCACCAATTTCACCAAAATCTGCAGATTCAGGATTCTGAAGTGACGTTATCTTCGTGAAACAACATATTCCGGGAAATGAAAAAACATGATCTACCAAAAGAGTATGTGCTGCGAGATGATGTTATGAGATGCTAGGCCGAATTTCAGACATTTATCTCATTTCTGTCGATATTTGTAACGAATTTTGTGAATGGCACTTTTGACCTTATTTGTTGCAGAGTAAGAAAAATGTTACTCAAAGCACTTATATATTGTCCGAATAGATCTAAAATAATTTAGATGTTAACACAGAACGTGAAAACATGTTTCTTTTAGATTTTCTCACATGTTTCGCATAAAATATGATCATAGACTTCTGCAAACTTCGTCAGCAAAGCGAAAAATGCCATACACAAAATTCGTTACAATATCGACAGAGATGAGATAAATGTCTGAAATTCGACTTAGCGTCTCATAACATCATCTCGCAGCACATACTCTTTTGGTAGATCATGCTTTTTTCATTTCCCGAATATGTGCTTTCACGAAGATGACGTCACTTCAGATGAAAAACGTCAACATTCAGAGGCACGCTGCGTCAAGAGTTGTTGACCAAAGTTGAATGTTAGATTCGAATTCGAATGCTCTGAACACATATTCAAAGGCCATGTATGGAATTAGTGGAAAAAATTCACTTCAGTTTTGCCGAGGTTTCATAAAATGGGAGATTTCGTCTACAGTACCCCCGAGATGACGATGTATAGTAATCCAATCAATAGTCAGAGGTCTTCAAGATCATCACAAGATATAACTACCCTCCAAATTTGAAGTGATTTCATAAACTTTCAGCCGAGTTATGCCCGAAACAAGAAGTGTTGCAAAACTTTTGGTCGGTACTGTATCTAGTAAATAGAGTGACATTAGAAACGAGAAAAAAGAGGGGGCCAAACACTCGACTAAGCGTAATTTGCGTATGTTTTTTTTTCTTCTAGTGTGATTTTGTCAAAAATTAGCTCCTCAAAATCAAAAAAGCAAGCGTGATGTGCCCCAAAATTCGGTTAAACCACTTTTATTTTAGATTTAACTTGAGGATCAATCTTTGGATTGTCCATCCTCGGATTGATAAGGAAAATTTGCTACCAATGATGATATCTATTTCCGCTTTCGCTTCAGGAACCAACTGCCACTCTGACTTCGGCGCCTGCGGCCTGGACAACAAAGTTACTGCGTTGTCCGACTGTTGATCGTTTTATATTACAGCTGCTTTACTATCTTACTCCCACATTGATAAACGGATAAACCTTTAGTCTTGCCATTGCATTGAGAGGAACACATATTCGCATACCTCCAAAAAGTCGGAGGGAAATGAAAATTGTATTTCATGGACCTTTCTCCCGCATGTCAACCATACCTAGATGAGCACCAATCTCCATATATTTATATTTTATATTTTATCGATATTTCGAGGTATGAAGCAAAACAGTGAATACAGAAGTTCACTTCCAACAGAGAGAGGAAGGTGACTGTAGGACCTACAGTGTAGGTGGGGTGGGGGGTCTTGGGGAAGAAAAGCTCTTGGGTTAAGGTGCCTTACAGGCTAGTGGCACGCACGTGAGAGACTGTCTGAGGCTGCGAAGAGGAACAGGAAGAGACCTCAGGGAGGTCGAAACTCGGAGGAGGGAGCGACTACGGTAGGAGTACCGTAGAGTGTCGGATCCCTTATCGACGATAGAGCACAATAAGGGAATGGTATACCAAAAATTGTAAAAAAATCACGGGCAGCTAAGTAAGTATCTAGACTTCTGACCCTTTATGACCTATAGGGCTAAAGGGCACTTACTTAGCAGCTTGTGATTTTCCGGCAAAAAATAGAAAAATAAAAAAATCTGCGCGAAATATTAAAAAAGTCCTTATGAAGTTAACGGTGAAACACGTATTTACATTTTTTCCTTTTAAATTTCTCTAGTATAGTACTCCAGAAGCTCGAAAATTGCCAGAATGAAAGTTCGCTTAGGATGTTTTGTCTATTTCGATGCAAGGTTGGTATTTTCTTTTCTTCCTTCTTTTTGCCTTCTATTTTAAATTTCACTTTCATGTTTTTATTAAATCCCTATCTAACATTATTCATAGATGCATTGCCTGTTCATCCTTACTGCTAGCCTATTTGTGGCCTCAGCCTTCGACGTTATTCTGTACCAGGACAAGAACCAGAGAGGTTAGAGTCATTTTCTTTTCTTTTTTTTGCCATTCCATGAGCAATATATGTAGAAGGTTGCATAATCTTCAGGGAAAGCAATTAATTGATGTACATTTTGCAGTGCTACCTTCGATGTACTAAATTGAAAGAAGTTTGCCTGCTGGAGAACTCTTTCTTTCATACGAAACCCCTGTGAATATTCTCTAAAACATTTCGCATATACATGGTAGGACCGTTGAGGGACCCCCCCTTAGGTCCCTCAACGGACATCCGTGCCAGTAACTGCTTCAATCGCGACTCACTGTGGAACGATAAGGCTTCCTCCATCAACACCAAGGTAGATACGCTAAAAGCCGTATCCGAATACGCTTCACCCCGCCTTGGTCTTGAGCGATGCCAGTGTTAGGGTGTGTGTTTGGGGATGGCGGCACGGATATACGCTCAAACCCCTTGTTTGGATTAGAATAAAGATCGTCAATCCCGCAAAGTTGCTCAAATTGCTACATTTTCGCAAGTGCACGGGCGAAATGCTGGTCGAAAAAACTAGGAAACTATTAAAAAATGAAAAAAAAATCACAGCATTCCAAGCGTTCTAATAGCTAGTAGCGGTTTCCGCGCATAGGATCCGGCCCTGTAAGCAAACCAGTCAACCTAAATAAATGAATGTGAAAACTGAAGTTCGATCCTATGACTTGAGCAAGCCCTCAAAATTTGGTGTTGGCTGATTAAGTCACTCTTGAGAAAATTCAAAAATAAAGGTCAATTCGCTATTGGACACATTCTTCACCGGGCGGAATGCTGTGAATTCGATCTTCAAAAAAAATGTCACCGCAGGGTGGCTGCGTCATGATCTACCAGAATGCGGGCTGTCGTGGGCAGAGTCTGGAACCAGTTATTAAGTACTAAAAAATAATAATAATAAAAAATAATAAAAAATATAGGTATTGAAAATAATAACTTTAAAAAGGAATCACGAAGCGAAAAATATTTAAATTCCGTCCAAATGCAATAAAACTTTTTTATTTCACCTTTAGGAATAATAAGAAACGTAAAAATAATTATAAAACAAATTCAAAAAATCTAAGTATGAAATTTATTTTTTTGCGTTCCGAGGGACGGAAGTACAGTCTAATGATTCCGTTCGGCTTGGCCCCTGTCTGTTAAGCTAAGTTCGATAAAATCTTTCATATAAGCTTCACTTGAAAATGGGTTCCATGACCCTTTAAATATTAACGACCAATATTCTTGAAAGGTTATTTATGGTAAGGAGGAATTGCAGGCTTATTCTAGCTGAAAAAAATTACAGCCTATTTACCTACGCTTCACCGTTCGATTTAGTAAATGGCTATAATTAGTCAACAGTTTTTCTAAAAAAATTCTGAATTGAAAATTTACATGATATATAATAGATAGGAATTCATTGTAATGTTAAGCCTTCTTGCAATTGTCCATAACACGTTGTGGGATCGGCTAGGCTAGGGGGTATTTCTGGGGCACTGTATACTCTGGGGGCGGTTTGGGAATAGGGAAAGTCATTTAGTTCCAGGAACCAACTGCACCTTCTGACTTCGGCGCCTGTGGCCTAGACAATAGAGTTATTATTGACATAACCGGTACATCAGTAGCCGCTGACTCCTACGCGCTAAATGCAGTATGCCCGGCTCAGTTCGCGATAGATTTCAGTTCGCGATAACAAGAGCGCGCTCGCTCGGATGAGAGCGTGCGCGCTTGCTTGCCGTCCGTCGTTATTGTGTATTCTTGTATTTTGACATGTTCAGAAACGTTTTGTAGCATT
>LS847361.1:166316-190974 GCA_900490955.1 Micoletzkya japonica | reverse complement strand
GCCAACCGCGAGAACTTCATTGTCACCATGGTCCTGGTTAGTCCAGTTTCTAACCGGCAATTGCGAAACTGCGGAAAACCGTTCTATTTCCCGGATTGCATCCCCCATTTCCCCAGTCCACCATTACCATCACTTTGCAGCCACATCGCAGTACTACGGTCACTAGGACGCTCGACGCGTCGCGTCTGCGTCGCGGTCGCGGGCAAGGCCACGTCGCTCGCGGACAACAGCGGCCTCGCAGCTACCGTCGTGGCACAGCTCATCAAGAAGGGTCAGTTAGGAGGTGGGAGGGACGATAGGGAATAATCAATCAGTCAACGACTGTTGATAGTTTGCATGATGAAGCACTGCTTGCCTTTTAAGGCTTTATAAAGGAAAAAAATATTAAGAGCTTTAAAAAGCTTTTATTGTAAGTATTATGTTTGAATTTTTGGGTGACATTGCATAATCTTGTTATTAGATAGATAGATATTTATGCGTGTTGTAAGACACGCGGATGACTAAAGACGATCTGGAAAAGATTTAGTATTATTATTGTTCTATTACGAGGATTGCAGCCGTCCACTCTGTCTCGTCCTTCTACCCGCCATACGGCGACGCCCGTCTGATCGGATTCTACCTCGAAGATGAAGCCAGTGCCCAGACGACGGAGAAGATCAAGGCTGCGGTGCAGAAGCTTTGGTGGGTCAGAGGAGGAATCGGTAGGATTGTGGTTGGACTAGGGAATGAGTCACTTAGGGCGTGGTTACTGTAGCTTTACCGTAATGCATGTTTAGAGTACTGCAGAATAAACTACATTGTTGCAGAATAGTCTAAGATTACTGTAGAAAATTCTCTTTTATAAATTTTCTCAATTTTTAACCCGAAATTCTTGCTATTGCTACGATATTGTATATTATTACATAAATTACTGTACTGTTGTGTTACTGTACAACCGATGTCCGAGGACATCGGTTGACATATTTTTATCAACGATGTCACGATAAAAATTTAAACAATGTACAAGTAATTGTGAAAATAGCAAAGTGTTTTGCTAAAGTGTATGTTTTCATTGAAAAATCGCTGAAAGTATGGCCGTGCAGAACAATGATGGAACTTTAGTTTTTCACTTTCTACGTGACTATTCAAGGAAATCATCGAAGGTAAGCTAGAAAAAAAATGCAGGCGACAAAAGGGATACGAAATCGATCCTTCTGCTAAACTGCCGACCACATCGGCCCGTCCCGGCCGAGTACAGCTTCAACTTTCTCCATTAATTTTCCAGATAACTAGGAAGGAATGGCCTAACGACGGCTAGTTTAGCATACTAACAAGGAGCAGGACCTGGAAATCCATCGAATGACGGCGTCGACTCAAGAAGGTCTTCCTAGCTCGGCCGAGCGCAGCTCCTCTCAACCTCAATTTCTCGATTAAATTACGAGACAAGGAGTAAGAAATAGATGTGACATGCCTAGTTTAACCTATTAATAAGGAACATGACCTCGAAAGCCTTCCCACTGCGAGCGCACAAGTGATCGGCAAATCGGGCTACCTGGTTCGCGCTTCTTCTGGTCACGCTAACCTCAAGTTTCAGATCAAATTTTTAATACCAGGAGATAGTAATTTGAAACATAGTTACTTAAATCAACCAATTGGTTACTCTACAAGCTAATAAAAAGAAGTTCCGCAGCACTTCAGTTCACTACACGTAAAAAGCAAAACAATTCATGACTAGAAGTATCGCGGGCGAGTGAGAAATGGAAAACAAGTGAACAAACAATGGAATGAAACAAGAAAACTACGTATCTGCGAAAATAAACCATATCACCTACCGAGCTTGCGGAATAAATCGTTCCGTGGCTCACGGTAGTACGCCGCACTGTTTTTAGCAGCTGTAGCAGCGCGCTAACCACAGTAGACAGAGGTAGGCATCGTTTGACGTACTCGATTTGTCAATAATACTGCGTTATCCGACTGTTAATCGTCTTATATTAAAGCTGCTTTACTACTTATCTGACTCCCACATTGGTAAACGGATAAAGCTTGAGTCTTGACATTGAGATGATAACATATTCGCATACTTATTTGGTTTTTTTTGGTTTATCACCTTTATCAGGACTAACATTGGTTGGGGTTCCAAAGGAGGGGTTGCTTGATATAGATGGGAAAGGTCGGAGACTTCGAATCTTCTTCAAAACAACTCACTCAGTCCGAGGTGCCGAGAGATCTTGAGTAGTCCTCTTGATCCTCGTTTGGCGCATACTTCTCCCGAGCGCCAGTTCGTTATGGAGAAGGATCAATTCTTTTGTCCGTGATTGAACATGCGGGGGGGGGGGGGCTCTCGATTGAGAGACGACTGAGAGAGCCGACCACTCGCGACGGAGACAGAGAGAATGAATGATACTATGAATGAATGCATACTTATAACCCCGAAAAAGTCTGGCAAATTCGCATTTCCTTTCATCGTTGAACGTTCCCCGATGCATCTCAACCACAGATGCGCACCAATCTCCATGGGTGTGTGGTGCTGTTTATTTGCTGCACTTTCGCACTCTCGTTCTATCTTTTTTTCTTTTTCACTTATTGTAAAACTTCTTTTTAAATAAATGATAACATTTAAAAAAATTATATTCAATAATCTGCAGCTCTTCGCGCTCGCAGGAGTCGAGTTCGAGGACATACGAATCGCTCGCGATAAATGGCCCGCCGTGAAGGACGGTGAGTTCCACCCTATTTCAAACAAAGCCACTTGCCATTTTCATGAATTCTTGCTACTTTTCGCAACGAGACCGCATGACATTTCTTTTGTACGCAACATTTTGATTGAAATGGCAGTGCAGTGCAGCTATAATCCCTAGCGAATGAACCAGCAAGAGAGCACATCTCTTTTTTTTCGAAGGTAGCAGAGTGCACTAGAAATTCGTGACCGATTCGTTATTTTCCCGCGAGGGTCTCTGTCCTCCCTCAGATACTCCGTTCGGGCAGATACAGGTGCTCGAAGTGGACGGTCAGCCACTCACCCAGTCGCTGGCTCTCATGCGCTTTCTCGGGCGGCGGTTCGGTACGAGCATGAAATGAACCATAAAACTGAAATGAAGAAGAACTGAACGGTTTCAAAATCTCAACCAATCTCGAATGCGGCAAACTTAGAATTTATCCATAGTTGGCTGCTACGTCTGTTCAGAAACTCTCTTGCGCTTGCAGGTTGCATCCAGAAAATCGTTATACAGCTCTTCCAGGGAATAGAAAACATCAATCAGACTCAGTTAGTGCTTCTGATACACCCTTGTGGTGATAAATTATTATAAGTGAAGAGATCGTTCAGATCTGGCAGGCACCACACCGCTGCAACAGGCGAAAGTACGTCGATCAGGTGAAGAAACATTTCACCGTATTCCTGCGTCGGCTGCATGTTTTTGAAAAAAAATATAAAAAGAAAATCAGAAGAAAAATCGGCCAATCCTTTCAGTTCAACGAATTTGTCGCTGCAGTGCGTCCGTACGTTTAGGTTGTGCAAGGAAAGATGGAGGGGGATAAGGTAACTAGGTATATAGATATTCATAACCTCAACAAGGCGAATTACTGAATGTTCCTAATTTAATCTATATTTTATGAATATAATGAATGCAGGAAAAGCTCTTGAATGAGGTTTTCATCCCAGCCTGGAAGAAGCACTTCGAAATTCTGACCAAGGCGCTCGAGGGAAAGGTATAGTTGAGGGAAATGTTCCACCAGTTGCCTCACAGTTCAACAGCTTCGAATTTCCTACACATTTTTTCTAAAATAATGTTCATCCTCGATTCCGTCTCTTGGGGTGATGTGCACATGGCCGTTACTATGAAGCGCTCACGAGAACGGGTATTGTATCTATTTTTTTCCATTTGATTTTGATTGTATTTTTTGTTGCATGGTGAAAGAACTAAAACTACAGTCGATTATCTTTACATTTTTCAGAACGTGATCTATGAGTAAGATAAAAAAGTGTGTAGAAATTTTAAAAAATTATACACGAGGCAACAGTTTTTATACTTCAATAGTTTGTCTCACAAATAAAATATTATTCTTGCATTCAGCTGGCCTTCAACATATTCGAAGGTTTTCCGATTGTGGAAGCGTATGTCAATCGCGTAAGCTATTATCATATTGAAAATGTTCATCAAAACAATATCTTTTAAAGGAAACAAATTTAAAAATATAGCCACTTATGATTAATTTAAGATTTATGACAAAGAATAAAAAGTTTTTGTTTAGGTTCTCGAGATTCCCCGCATGAAGGACTACTTATCGTCGCAGGTCACAACATTATATACCTTTGGAAAGCGAAAATGACTTAGGCATTGTTTTTCTTGAGTTCAAAATAGCCCTAAGTGTCGGATTGAAGTTAGTTAGCTTTAGTGTCTAGCATGATACCCTTCCCTTCACATTCCTAATAATTTATTCGTGGTGCGCGGAACATAGATCTACCGTATTTGTAAATGTCGGAATGACTATTCGCTTTCCAAAGGTTTTGCATTGCGGCAGAATACTGTGAGGTACCTCACTAAGAACACAAAAAATGTTGTATTTAAATTTCCATCTACCAATGTACTATGATAAATGTTCATCACTCCTTTGAGTTTTGCAACCATAAACGCATTATACGACTTTACGTCGGACTATCAACTCATTTCCAAAGAAGTGTAGCATTATTGACCAATTTGCAATACGAAAATTTTTCCAACCAGAAATTATCAGACCCTTGACATTTCCGACACTGCTTATCAGTGAACTTGGGTGCATTATATCTTTCCGAAGCTGCATTGATTAATCAAATTATTATCATTATTCACGATTGAAAAAATGTTTCTTATACATTCATTGCTAACGCCCTCACAAGAGTTCTGCTATTACATAATTTAGAAAAACTGTTCGTATAAATAGCGAATCCACCGTTACGATATTTAGCGATTTTTTTCATGCTTTGACCACCTCACTTCATTCTAAGACCAAAAATCAAGAAATTCGATAGTTTTTTGAGACCAGCCGCACGTTTAATCTGGGGAAAATCTTGGCTCAGATAATGTCGAGATAATCTCGAGATTATTTTTAATTTCGAGCTCGTTTTCTCAGTTTCGAGTATATATTCATGCAATTTTGTCATCGGAATCGGTTTCTCCGGCCCTGATTACCATATAGAGGCAGAAAGAAGCATGAAATTTCATCAAGATTGACTAGAAAACGGTAGCTCACCATTATCTCGACGAGACAATGAGGAGCTACCTCACCCCAGAAAATCTCGCCATTAATTCGGACCTCGCCATTTTTGGCGAGAGCACGCGTTTTTGAGAGAGCAAAACTGAGCAGTAGATCTGTGCTCTCTTTTGCTCTCTTCATTTTGCATACTCTCTCGTCGCTCTCTAGCTCCCAATTAATCTCGAGATAATTGCGAGACTCACTCTCCACTGATCTACCGGTCCACCGCATAAGGGAGGACGGGGGAAATTAGAATAAGTTTCGCGGGCCCCGCTCATTGGAGCAGATGGGGTGATGGGTAAGGAAGGCGCAGGGAGCAGTTGCCTCGATAGTGTAGAGGTAAAGTGGTCGACTGGTGTGCGGCAGCCACGGGTTCTAATCCCCTTGGCTGCGAAAGGTTTGCTGGTGGTGATTCTCAAAAATAGGTCGAGATTATTTGGAGCTTTTCTTATCACATTATGACGAGCTCCGTCTTGAAATTGGCAACTAATCTCGAGATAAGTTCCCACATTAAACGTGCGGCAGTACAAGATTGGACGATTATATATTTTTTTTCTTTTTCTCTGCTATACCGTTGAGCTAGTAAATTGTGGGCCGTGTTTGAAACACTTGAAACAAGGCCATATCTCGGTTAGGAAAGGTCGTACAGAGTTCTGGTTGGAATTTTTGGAATCCTCAGGACGAGATCTATTTGTGGATCAGGTTTGGTAACGATTCCTCAAGTTTAAAGACCTTTAAAACGTAAGAATGTGGCATTGGAGAGGTTCGAACTGGGATAGCGAGAATTTATCGGGATTTCTAAGATAAAAGCCGTTTTAACCGGTTTAAAGTTGTCTAATCATCACCAGGACGAGATCTACTTGATGCACAAGTAGATCTCGTCCTGAGAATTCCAAAAATTCCAACCAGAACTCTGTACGACCTTTCCCAGCCGAGATATGGCCTTGTTTCAAGTGTTTCAAACACGGCCCACAATTTACTAGCTTGACGGTAGTTCACTTCAATTATTCATGACGACGGCTGGTTATGTTTCCATCACGAACCAAAAACGTTCATTTCTTCGAAACACAATATGGATTCTGGTAGGTCTTTTAAAAATTACTTGTCTGGTTTACTGAAATTTTAATGAAATTTAATTTTTTATGAAAAATATTGCTCTTGGTATTTCAAGAACAATTAACAAATTTCAACAAAATTTTAAATTTATTAAATTCTCCAGTTCCGCAACAGCCAATGATTATTTTTAGGCAATCTCATCAGTATTGATCTATTCTACGTTGTCCCTATTTTTGAATGATTCAGTTACTCTGCCCAAGAGGCAAGTTATTGTACTATTGATTGTATTTCTTAGGATTATGCGGAAGAATGGGCAACAGGTTGACAGATGAATAGTGATCTCTTAGAAATGTAGATTTTGCAGAGTCGATTCGAAGGCAGAACTAAAGGCAGGGATGCAACTAAGAGATCGGCAACTTCACACTGAAAGACATAGGAGTCACGATGACAGGCCGCCTTCGAACGTAGGAGAGAGGAGAAAAAGCGTCAAGCAGGATATAATTCGCCTCATTGCCCAGAAGTTTCCCCGTTCTCCAAAATGAGTTAAATTTTAATTATTTTTTTAATTCAAAAATGACGACCACGAATAAATGAGACGCATGACTGATAGATACATGATTTATTCCCCCATACACGACGATATACGTTGTCCGTGAACTTATTTCTCACCTCACCGAACGGCAACGCCGCTATTGCCACAGGCACTGTGAGGAGTGGAGCATTTCCTTCGATTCTGAGAATATTTATTTAGAAGGTCAGAATTAACATAGGCTCTTTTATACTGTGGAGGGTTAGACATAAGACATAACCATCCAAAAAGTCCCGAATGGCATGTTCCATGAAGAGTTCTAACTTGTTCCCCTGCTCTTCCATTCTCTTCCCCTCCTCTCTCTATCTTATCTCCCTCTCCCTCCTCTCACCTGTCTACCGCACGTCCACGCTAGAGTACGAAATGATCAGAGAGATAGGGAGGGAAGGGGGGAAGAGAAAGAGAAAGGTAAGGAGGAGAGGGTTCGAGTTGTTGCCCAGCGTAGTTTGTAGCAGACAGGGGCCGTACAGGGTATAGATAGGTACTCTCTATCCTTCCCTCCTTCTCCGGTGTAAGTCCCTAGCAATGCCCGCCTCACAGTACATCAGACCGGGAGACAATCCCGATATCACCAAGGTACTTCTCCTCACCTTTTTCGGAATTGGACCGTACCGAAAAAAACTCTATTAGGAGCAATCTATGAAAAACTATGATGACGCCCTCTGAAGAATTCGAAAGTTTCGCTTCTAAATCTTTACCTCTCTCCCTATAAAAATGATCTCAGTGGTGATCGCAGAAATATTCTTCGGTTTTTTCAATCAACAACGGAGATGGAGTGATAGTTCGCACTATCTCCGTCGTCACCTAGCAGAACCGATTAATTACTTCTCTCAATATAAAAACAAATTACCGGTAAATAGAAGAGAACTGGTAAATAACCAGTTCTGTACAGGAACGACGAACGTGCACGTTCGATCCGTCTGACCTCGCGGCAGAGATCTACGGAGGGCAGGAGATTCTGAAGAGGAAGCGGGAGATCGCAGAATGGGTACGGGTTGTACAGCACAACTTGCCTCATTTCAATATATCCCTCCGAATATATACCAGGCGAGAGAGTGTGCAGAAAGTGAGAGACTCCGATGAATTATTAGTCGCAATATCAGTTCGGTTTGGACAAATATTAGCAATTGATCAATTCGCTCAGATAAATGGTCATTAGAACTGGTCTTTTTTTCTTTTTTATTAACTTCCTACCCCGCCGATTTTTCAGGTGGCCTCCGAGCCGGCCTTCGCCAACCCCGTCCCCGTCGAGTTTCTCACGCGCGAGAAAAAAATCGAGGAGGCCGCCAGGAAGGTTCGTTTAGCGATTAAACTGAATTATATTGTCTTCTTCAAGTCATTGGCAACGTGTTGACCCTATCACTCTAATGTATATTAGATGGTCGGTCTACTTGCAAACAGCTTTTGTAAACTTTTTTCCGGATTAATCCCTCATTACTTCAGACGCGTGCCCTAGCCCAGCTGGCCGGCGACAAGATCGACGTGTCCAATCTGTACGAGCGCAACTTCGCCGTTAAGTAAGGCTGCCGATACTTATATATAAAGTCGCATCATTAGATTTATTTTTTCTCTTATTCAGGGACTGTGCAAGATTACCTACAATATTACATTGCCCTGCACAATAAAGATAAATGACGTATTCTCTGCGATTTTAGTGACATTCTCGGCCACGACGGCTTCCCCACAGTGCTCCACTTCACCATGTTCATTCCGGCCCTCGAGGGGCAGGTTGGTCAAGAAATATTACTTTTATATATCTCTGAATCTACTTCGTTGTAGGCAAACCTCTGCGGTAATTGTCGTCGACCGTTCAACCAATTTCTGTGTATACCAGTATTTTTCTTGCTGCTTTCCGCCGTTGGGAAAGCAGGATGAGAGTAAAGGTTGACTTCTTGAGGCTCACGCCGAACTAGCGGACGAGTTCCTGACCCGCGCCTACCTCCTCGAGATCAACGGAACGTATGCCCAGACGGAGATGGGACACGGTATGAGACAGGAATCTCTAAGGATTAAGCCGTATTTAACGGAGTTGTTCACAATGAGGAAGTAAGCATAGTGTGCACTTCACAGTTTTCAAAGATAAGGTGCTTACAAGGGTTGTTAGCGCACAGAGAGCGAGCGAATAAACAGGGAAGCGAGCCTACATGGCATTGTATTGAGTCAAAAATTCTGACTACGAAATATTACCTCACTCATTTCTATCATTGACGGGATATACGAAGCAAGTGTAGACGATTTAGGAATGAGCTTACTGACGCAACACGAATCCTAATTTAGGCACGAATCTGAAGGAGCTCGAGACAACGGCTACGTACGACAAGAAGACGCAGGAATTCGTGCTGCACACGCCGACCACCAAGGCCATGAAATGGTACGCGTCAAGCTAAAATATACTTTTCAATAAACGATGATATAAGGCAGGATCAGCTTTTTGATCTAAGAAGCACGCATTTGTAAGAAGACTAGCTTGACAGCACAAAGTGATTCAGGGACGGTCGAAACAAGCAAAGAAATTTTTAGGGTTTTAGATGAATTTGTTACTTCTAGGTGGCCGGGCAACCTGGGGAAGGTGACCAACTATGCGATCGTCACGGCCCAACTGTACACGAACGGGCGTTGCCACGGACCGCACAACTTCCTCGTTCAGTTGAGAGACGAGAAGACGCACGTGCCACTGAAGGGTCAGCTTGCTGATTATGAGAAGCTTGAAAAAGTGAAAATTTAATTTTGTTGAAGTGATCGAAGATCAGTTCAGTGATCACGGGAGTAACGATATTCAACGTGTAAGGTGCCTCGACAAAGTTTATGTAGTATGCAAGGAAAATGAGCGTTAGGCGATTATGTGAGAAGAAAATTCTAGGAGATATACATTGATGGGGAATTGCATAGCTAAAGAGAATGATGGCTCACAATGCAAATAGTGGAATGGGAAGCACAGCCATCAAAATAACGTTTTTCTACTCATAACCTTCCCTGCTTGAAGGCGTGACGGTCGGCGACATCGGGCCGAAGCTGGGCTACAATACGACGGACAACGGATTCCTCGCCTTCGACCACTACCGTATACCACGGGGACGCATGCTCATGAAGCATGCCAAGGTACGAATATGTTCCGCCAGTAAGTGCATTCCTATTTATAACGAGAGTCCGAAGCGGTCCGGAAGAGGCCAAAGTGAGTTTACTGACGGAACATCTTCGTCAATAACGCTATTGAACGAGGAGCATTGCTTGTCATAGTCGAGAAAAACGGAACGTATAATTCTGGTTTACGAGTTGCGCTGTTTAGCAGATTTTTCGCACTTTGAGAGAGCGTCATTCGGCTCTAAATAAAGATATCAAACAGGGTGAATGCTTTTTGAGATCACTACCACCAAGGCTTTCATATAGGTAGAGCTTATTAGAACTAGATAGTATGACGCTAGAGGGCCCGGAATCGGAGTTACGCCCGGAACGATTATATCTTTCTTTTTTCTCTACTATATATAATTTGAAAAAAATTCACTTTTATTATACCTGGTGTGGCATAAAAATCAATACTATTATATAATTCGATAAACGTCCGTCTGTCCGTTATGTGAAAGTTTGGACAGAACTATATTATAGCTCTAGCTCGCTGTAAAAATTAAGAGTTTGGTACACTAACAATAAGAGTGAATTATGGATAATATTGCTTTACAATTTTCATAGTTTTCGAGAATGTGGTGAAGGGGTAAACTTCAAACTACAACAGCTTTTAAGAGCAAAATAGTGTTCGAATTAATCACAGGAAGAATAAGTTGAATCCCATGGGATAATTTCGCAGTGTAGATGGTTTCAAGATGTGCTGTAATTGTTCAGCTTTTTCTATAAACTAAAAGAGGGGAACGGAAACTATTATAAATGCTACCCATAGGAAAGTTATAGTTTTCGAGAACGTGGAGAACTACAAACGAAAAGAGGGGAATGAAAACTAAATGTTGCCCGTAGCAAAGTCATAGTTTTCGAGAATGTAGTGAAAGCTTCTAATTCTAAAGGAAAGGATTTTAAAAACATTATCAATTGTTTTAATATATTGCTTGGTAACGGTTATGAGTAAGGAAGAGACGCCTCAAGAAAGCTGTCTGCTAATTCTTGCGAAAATTGCAGCGCAGGAAAGTAAGTTTATACTAGGCAAAAATATGGGCATTCATTAGAAACTGTAGCACTCTAGAGAGTTAGCTGCTGCGTTGAGGATACGCCAGTCGGGCGAAGCGCCGCGAAGCGGCGCGTAGCGCAACTGGTACATCGATAGAGTGATTTTATTTAAAAAAAGCATAATTCAAATTGAAATTGAAGGTAGATGCGGACGGCACGTACACGCCTCCCAAGCACGCCAAGGCGAACTACGGGGCGATGGTACGATTTTTTTAAATATTTTTTTTTATTTTTTACATTTCTTTTTCTGAAAGAATCGTCTAGACATGGACTTTTCACTTGCAGTAGAGCGTATGAAAACACGGTTCGCTTTTCAGGTGTACGTCCGATCGGTGATGACCAAGCTGAATGCCTACTTCCTGTCGATGGTGCGTTGTAGAGTTACACAGACTAGAACCCTTTTACTAAGTTTTACTACCTTTTACTACTACTTTTCTTTGAAGATTCTAAATGGCAGCATACGTCTTGCCTAGCGATGAGTTTTTTGCAGGCCTCAACGATTGCGATTCGCTACTCAACGGTGCGCAGACAAGGTCACATCGAGCAGGGGTATGCCTGGAAATTATTTTATTGAAACTCTAGATAATATAAATTCAAAAGTGAAAAAAGTTGGGGCATAAGAGATTATCTCTCATACGTGTGCATACCTTTGCTTATCAGAGTAAACATTTAAAAAATATTGCATCTTTAAAATCCTCATGGTCTTTGCTGCAGCCAACAAGAAGTGCAAATACTCGACTACCAGACGCAACAGTATCGCCTCTTTCCTCAGGTATCCTCAATAACTAAAATTCGAATTTTCTGATAATAATCTCTCCAAATTATAAAGGAAAAAGCCACTTGTTAAATAATATTCACGATATCCAGCTCGCCCTGTCCTACGCGATGTTCTTCACCGGCTCGGAGGTTCTCGATCTGTACAGCAAGCTCATCAGCGAGATGAGTGACGGAAACGTGAGATTTTATTCTTCTCAATCTTCTTAGATTCAGCCATTTTATCTTGATTCGTTATACGCTCAATGCCACCAAGGTCTGCCAACGTATTTATGCCGCTCCAACTGCTTCTGCTTTTTTTTGACAAGTGAGTCGAGACTCACTATGTTCGCATTGCAGAACGACCTCCTGCCTGATCTCCACGCTTTGACCTCGGGGTTGAAGTCGGTCGTGACCTTCCAGGCGGCCAAGGGCGTCGAGCAGTGCCGCATGGCCTGCGGCGGGCACGGTAAGCGGCTCGAATCAATATTATTTACCGAAAAAAACTCACTCCAACTTTCTCTGCACTCTCCTCGAAAGTAGGTATGGGATGGCTGACGGAACATTTTCTCAGCCACATCCACCAAAATCATTTTCTTAAATGATGAGAATTCCCGCAGGATACTCGCTTGCCTCTGGCATTCCGCAGATCTTCGCGACGCAGGTTGGAGGGTGCACGTACGAGGGCGAGAACATGGTCATGCTCCAGCAGGTGGCCAGGTATTCTACTTTTTTGGTACTTTCCATTTTTCCTATTAGTCGGACATCCAGAAGATCATACGTAAGTCTCATGGACGACTCCTCATGGTGATTTTGAAATTAAATTTTGTTAAAAAATAATAGGCCTTATCGAGGTCCGCTGTTTCCCAGGTACCTGGTCAAGTGCGTCGCCCAGGCCAAGCAGGGCAAGCCGCTGTCCCGGTTCGTCGCGTATCTCGGCCGAAAGGACGACGGAAAGTCGCGCATCGGATCGGTCCCTGACGCCCTGGAACATGAGGTATTACATTTTAACTAGGGATACTCGCCCACATTTTTTAAACGTTTTTTGTGTGTATAATCGACGCGCATCCTACTGCAAAAGCTCCAAAACAAAAGATGTAATAAATAAGTAATAAATTCCCCTCCAGGAGCTGCTGCGTGCGCTGGAGCACGCGGCCCGCCGGCTGTCCTTCTCGGCGGCCGAGATGCTGGCGAAGAAGGCGGAGAGCGGACTGACCCCAGAGGAGGCATGGAACGAGTGCACGGTCGAGCTAAACAGGGTACGACATTTGCAATAATGTTTCCGGGAAGAAAGAAAACTGGGTGCATTACACTTCTTGCTGGCAAATCACTGCAAATTTTTCCCGTTTGTGTCTGTGTGTTCGTCCATATCGTCCATTACCTTCGATATTTTTTTTAGAATTTCCGATTTCAATAAGTCTACGTTTCATTGCAGGCCGCCCGCGTCCACACGCGTCTGTTCATCGCGGCGACCTTCCACCGACGGGTGACCAACATTCGTCAGTCGCTCAAGGCAGCCCTGACCGACCTGCTCTCTCTGCATCTCCACTACGAGTGCGTCGACATGGCCCAGCACCTGCTTGAGGTTATTTAATAATTAAAAAAACAGAAAACAAATGTAAAAGGCGTTTCGTAGCTGGTGATGTGCAACGGTGATGTGATATGAAAATATTCGATCTGGCGTCAAAATGTGTCAAAATGTGTCATTAAGTGTAATCGTTCCGATTCTACCTCTCTGATACGTTGCCTTAGTATAGACAGATAGGTAGAAGTTGCTTATGAATAGCCTCGTCGAGGGGAGTAAATCGATTCAGTCGAAGCTTCTCAATCTCAGGATGGCTTCTGCGTCGGCTGGCAGATCGCGCATCTCAAGACTGAACTCTACTCCGACCTGGCCAAGATCCGGCCCAATGCCGTCGGTCTCGTAGACGCCTTCGAGTACTCGGATCGCGAACTGAACTCCATTCTGGGAAGGAGGGACGGGAACGTCTACGAGGCACTCTATGACTGGGCTAAGAAGAGCCAGCTCAACTATACGGATGTAAACCGAGCTTTTTTCTCGTTTGTTCAGAATGGAATAAAGGCAAAGCGAGAAAACGGAATTGTTTTTGGCTGCTGTGTTATTTCTAATGGAAAGCATATTGTGCTTTCCTGAAAGGGAAGAGCATGGTTTTTTTTTAATTTTTCGTTCAGGTGCTGCCGGCAGTCACCCTACACATGAAACCGATGATGGAGGAGAACCGAGCCATGTCTAAGCTATAGATTTTTCATTCACTTCAGATCCACCTCCTCCGAAAAAATCGTATATGTATCCATCAGCGATTGTCCGAATAAAGAGTCAGCGATCTTCCAAATGAACACTATAAAAATATGAAACATCCGTAAATTTGTTGAAATTTCGTCACCATGTGTGCACATTAGATGCTTTGGTGAAACTCGAGAAAATACGCCTTCAAGTGCGGCAATTTCACCCCTAAGACATGTATCCTATTCTTATTTCCAATTTATCATGTGAATTGCATAAACTCTACCTATTTATTTGCGGTGGTGTGCCTGCGCACCACGTCGGTGCCCCGAGTGCATCGCAACCTTGACCCCCCCCAACCCCCCCCCCCGCGCCAAACATCGTTACCTGTTCCCATGAACCCTTCTCTCGGCTAGTTTTACGAACTCTCACAGGCCCCTTCCCCACACCATCCGCACGCGTTACAGAAAACAGCTCACTTCTCTTTTTTCAGCTTTTGGTCACTTTCTAGGACTAAGTTCGTGTTTTCACTTAGATTCACGTACTTATGCGATACTTTGATTTGACGATGGTCCCCTTTCTAGTGTCCATACATTCTGGCACACAATTTGTCTCTTTCGCCACACTTAGTATGCGCTCTGCCCGTCTTTTCTGCTATTGTGTAGTATCTCTCTCACTCTCTGTTCATCTCTCCTCATCTCTCCTGATTGCATTCTAAGTTCCGTGCGTGCGTCTGCTCATTCCTCTCGCAACACATCCGGCGACGGGTCGCTTCTGAGATTTCGTCCTGATCACGATGCCTCTCTCCATATAAGCTACGCATATCTCGCTCCAAATCTTCCATCTCTTATCTTATCAGTCGTAATCATTCGTTCGTGCTGTAAGTATCTCTTTGCTGTTTACCCGAGAGTAGCTCCTTGCCATTTTTCCGCGATTTGGCCTTTTCTTGTTGACGTCGTTGCACGTTTTCCACAGTGTTCTGACAACAGTCAAATGCTAAGCGAACGAGATGCCCCGAAAAATAACCCTGATTTCGGCAGGAACTCTAGCACGGAAAACACCGTATCTATCCTAAGCATTTTGGCTCGTTCGCTTAACATTTAGAACATCGTGTTTCCTGATCGTCATGAACGTCGAGGGATGATGTCTCTATCTGCCAGTGTGTGGAAAACGAACATTTTGCACGCTATCCATTTCGCTTTCCCTTCATTCTTTCCGCTGCTGACTGTCATCGCGCTGTATCGTATTCGCTTTCGTACCCTTACTTTTTTGCCTTGCAGCATGGCCAAGAAGGAGGCGAATCAGGGCGGTCTGCCTCCGATCAAGGTCGGCTTCTCCATCTTCGATGTCGGAGTGGCGCTCTCGGTGGGCATCGCCCTCACCGCCTTCCTGCTAACCTCGTCCTACTCGCGTATGTAACAATGTTCTATCATGGCACAGGTACAATAGATGCCTATAACATCGTGAGCGAATCCGAGCAATTTTCTTTAATTTTAATGTAATTTAATTTTGAACTGGAATCACAGGACAGCTGTCCTTCAGAACACTTCCTCCCCGGCTTCAAGCCCTCCTGGACGACGTACAATGCAACGCCGTTGGCGACGCCTGAGGTAACAGCTAATTGACGAAAAAGTTCCGTCAGTAAAACCACTTCAACTTTGTCTGGGCTCTTTTCGAACCGCTTCGCTCTTTCGTCCAAAATAGGATTGAGACGACTGACGGTACTGTTTTCTCAACCACCCCTAAACTGCTGTTATCTGGCCTGAGAAAAAGAAGATCTCGTTAGCTGCCGATTCAACTTACAGAGAAAACTGT
This sequence comes from Micoletzkya japonica, assembly GCA_900490955.1. NCBI lineage: Eukaryota > Metazoa > Nematoda > Chromadorea > Rhabditida > Diplogasteridae > Micoletzkya > Micoletzkya japonica. Next base: position 175,132 of record LS847361.1, on the reverse strand, counting down.
GCAAATTCATGCTAATTTCCTCGCCATCTTCTTGTCTCCAGGTGCACGCGGACGGCTCGACGACGTACTCACTGTACCTCGTGACGGACCTCGACCACGACTCGAAATCAGCCGACAAGAAGAACACCTGGCAGTCGATCGCCCATCGGGCCGTGCTCACCATCCGCAAGGTAGTAGGCTCCATAATATTTACATCCGGATTTATTATGCATCCTATTTAAAAACGTGTTTTGCCAGAAGCGTAGCTGAAGTGCCCTATGATCTCTTCTATCTAGTTATCAAAAATTGTGCAAATGGGAAAACAGCAAGGTTTTTCTAGAATCACAACATTGCGCGAACTCAAGTAAACTTTATGAGAGTATCATGATTCCCCATTCAGGACCCGCCTCCCGGCACGAAGGTGGCCTCAGTGGAGCTGGGCGGGACGAAGCTGCTCACGTCGCAGCTGGCCGCCGGCGGCCGCTCCATGGAACTGTCCGATCTCGTCGTGAGTAGAGACTATCAGTAGAAAGAGACCAGCCACAGTGGATGAAAGAAGAGGGCAACGCTGAATCTGCGCCATATGTAGTCGCCGCGTATTCCCTTGAAATGGGACGGCACTTCCGCCTGAGTGAACAGTGATCGAGATAGACGCGCAACAGGTCAACAACATTCGCGACCAATCTTTAGCGTTTCTCGGTGCAAGACAATAGCCCACCGGATTATCACCTTGCATTATAGTGATCGCAACAGTTTCGACCGTTTCATGCTGCACAATGTTGTGGACTCTGATGGTCGGTAGTTTAGCGCTAGCGATAACAGCACTTGTTACATGCATTGGTCTTTCTAATTCATCGCAACAGATATTATAAATGAGAAACGAGACGCTGTCGCAATCGGACATATTTATTATTAGAAGAAAAAGTTTGTCTTGCAGAAAGTTGATCTCTTCGATTCTGTAGAGTAGCCGTTTTCTTTACTATCTATATCCCTTATTTTTAGCATTTTGATTTGCTATTTTCAGGTGTTCAACGGCCGTCTGCTGTCGTGCGACGACCGTACCGGTCTCATCTACGAGATCGACGTCGACCAGTCGAAGGCCTTCCCCTGGATATTCCTGCCCGACGGACCCGGAATCAGGTAAATATATAGTGATTTAATGATTTAAAGGAAATGTCCCACGAAAAAAATCGTTGTTGAGTTATTCGTTGGAAACAGTGTAAAATGGGCTAGACAACGAGATGGTCAAAAATCGCGATCAGAAGTGGTTCTCTAGGCCTTAGCACGTCCATCTGAATGTGCGAGATACGGTAATCTCGTGGGGTAGTTTGTAGTCTAGACCGTCTATCTAAATAGCCCCTGGCAATGCCTGTTCGGTCTCGCTCTCCAAGGGGCAGAAAGGGAAGAGCTAGGGAAGAGGCGGAGGTGTGTAAATGTGAGAGCGGTGGAGATCAGGCAATGCCACTGGGTGTATTTAGGGGAGAAGAGTGTTTGATTAAACTACAAACTACCCCACGAGATTACCGTATCTCGCACTTTTAGATGGACGTAGTAAGGCCTAGAGAACCACTTCTGATCGCGATTTTTGACCATCTCGTTGTCTACCCCATTTTACACTGTTTTCAACGAATAACTCAACAACGATTTTTTTCGTGGGACATTTCCTTTAATGATTCATTATGATGATTCAACAGTTTTCTAAGATGAAAACTTTGTATTGAAGACGAGTGATGAATCCCGAGCACACACGGCGTAGACATAGTATTTTGCTTTGTTTGTAGTGTACGTAAGTCAACAAATAACACAATAACCTTTATACGGGGGGTGAATTTTTATAGACCCGAGCAGGTGGAGTTGTCCTTGACGTATCTCATGTAGTTCTTGTTACTGCTGTTCGTTAGAGTCCTCGAGCAAAAGTACTCGCCTTGAATTCGGTAGAAGAAGCGCCCCGTCACTCTATGTCGTTCTGAGCGGCTGGCCATAGCTTATGCGTTAGGTATTAGAGCTGAACGAATGAACATGTTCCCGTTAGAACATCACTGCATTTTTATTCGCTATAGTATAATGGAATAAACCAGTACAGTAGATCATTCCCAATATCAGTATCATGCGAAAGAGCATGCAAAAGTGAGAGATTCGGACCAATTAACAATAAAGGTAACGGTCCTACTGCTCCACGATTATAGGAACCGGCTTACTTTTTTACATGCACTTTAGCCTGTGAACTTGCCAATGCAGATATCGAACGATCACGACACTGTGGGTGAAAATTATACCGAGCACGTTTGCATGCACTTGAAGAACGTCGCTAGAGTAGTGTTGTTTGCGTTCAGATCGCGGATAATGGTAGATGACGGCCACTTGCGTACCATCCTTGAGTCAGCCTCAAATAGTGGAGCAATCTGTAACGTCGCCACTTAGCATTCGTAGCATACCTATGAATCGAAGTATACATCGAACCGATCACTGCGTTCATTATTCGATGTGTTCGGTATATGGAAAGTATCTAGCACTACTACAAGAATAATATACACGTTTCTTTTTTCGATGCTTGTTTCCCAGTAGTATTGCGTAGACGGTCGGCAGAAGTGCACGGAAGAAAAAAGCATAATCAGCCGCTATGTATATACCTACTGAAATGTCAGCAGAAGAGAACGAATGTTGAAGGAACATTCCCTGTCTAACGGCAAGCGTTGCCGGGCACCCCTTTGCCACTTTTCCAGATTATGTAGAGAGAAAACTTCACGGCTAACTGTGTGTGTTGCCATTCGTGACGGCAACAGCCACACCTCGAAGCTCGGAGAAGCTGCTCAGAGGGCCTCTCTCAGGAATTTCTAATATAATATAATATAATATAATAATAATACCTCGCTCTCTTCCTTTCATTTGAAAGTGCGACGTCAAAAGACCGCCAGTCGTTCTCCGTCGTTCAAACGAGGAGAGGTGTCTTACACAAAAGCGTAATTGCTCTTCATAAAAATAGCCATCAAATTTTAATATAATAAAGACATATGCTTTCTGATAGAGAGAAAAATTTATAGGCTGCAAAAATGTGAGTGATGCAAGCAAACTTGTGAGTGATGCAAGCAAGATGAACTGAGACTTTTGCATTTTGGGTGCAACACCGGGACTTCCGCTCAATGCATGGTTGAGGAATATGTTCTGTCAACCATCACATACGTATGACAAATATTGTTTACTGAAGAAAAAAAACTTTCTGCTATCAGTAATACTCGGGACTTTGCGTTCAGGTCGACAAAGGGTCTGAAGGCGGAGTGGATGACAGTGAAGGGCCGCGAGCTGTACGTGGGCGGGCTGGGCAAGGAGTGGACGACGACGACCGGAGAGTACGTCAACGACGATCCCATGTGGGTCAAGGTATGCCATTTCGTCATTCGTCTCATTCGTACGTCCACCGAGAAAGCGAAGCGATATGAAGAAAGAAGTATGGCGTTTACTGACGAAACGTTTTCGTCCAATAATACGGGAGCAGAGGCTGGAGAGTGGTACGGTAGCTAGCACACAGAAAAATATGTACTCTATTTGGCACCTTGATGTGCACCTCGTTTTCGCCCCTGGACATATATGTGCCCCATGGAGCACATAATGTGCTCGATTGGGCACATTGGGTGCTCCGTGGGGCACATTATATGTCCGGGGGCGAGAAAGAGCACATATTTTTCTCTGTGAGAGGACGACTGGCATACTTCAAGCAAAGTTGACGGGAGCAGGCCAATTGGCTAGATGGCTATAGTATAGTGCAAAAGTTTTCACGTGCGCCTGCGAATGCTATATTGTTCAAATGAATTTTCACAGGTCGTTTCACCGGAGGGCGGAGTCAGGCATGTGAACTGGCGTGAGGTGTACGTGAGGGCCCGGAGGGCGCTCGGCATTGAGTATCCGGGCTATACGATCAACGAAGCGGTCCAATGGTCGGACGAGAAGCAACGGTGGTTCTTCCTACCCCGAAGGTATTACGTGAGTCCAGCATATAAGAAGTTGCAGTAGAAAATGCCGCAGCTTCTTGGGCAAGTATTTTGACAGTAAGGTGGACAAAATAGATAGATAAGCTTTGGAAGGCCGCGACGCTGGAGTTTCCTACCCCCAAAGGTGCTGCTTTTGAGCAGTAAGGTCCGGGAGAATACGCAGGCTTCGATAAGAAGACGACACACTGAATGGAAAAGAAAGATCGGCTGACAAGAGAAGCTTTGGGGGTGCTAAAAGGAGCGTGTTGCAGAGCGTCGAACGAGAAGTACAGTGAGGAGGAGGACGAGCACCGCGGCACCAACAAGCTCATTTCGTGCAACGAGGACTTTGACGACTGGAAGGTCGTGACGGTCGGCGAAGCGGTACGAAAACTGTATCTGTTTATTGAGATATAATCCAATTATCGCCTTAGTCAGAAAGATCGTTCTAATTTGAGGAAGAGGCGGTTATTCATAAGAAGAGGGAAAATTTCATCAAATAGGCCATTTCATCAACACTAGTCGTATGCAGATGAAGGTTGATTTTAATTTAAAAATTTAAATTAAAAAAATGGCCGATTTGATGAAATGGCGGTTTCCCTACACACAGAAAAAATGTATAACGTAGAATACATTCAATCCGTTAGAAAACGTACTTACAACATGTTTGTATACCACAGAATACAATGAATGTATTGGGATGGGTCCAATGTATACGTGGGTATACATTTGTGTATTCCGAGCTACACATTACCCACAATACATGTAATTCTTTATACATATTTTTCTGTGTGTAAGAACATCTCTTGCAGGGCGACGGTGCGCGGGGCTTCTCCGCCTTCCAGTTCGTGCCAGGAACCAGGGACGAGCTGATCGTGGCGTTGAAGAGCGAGGAGAAGGACGGGAAGCCGGTGGCCAGCTACCTCTCGCTGTTCAACACGAAGGGCGACGTCCTGATGGAGGACACGAAGCTGGAAGGCGCTGTCAAGTACGAGGGCGTAGCCTTTGCCTGAGCCGTTTTATGGTTGACGAAAACGTTCCGTCCGTCGTCTCATTCCTACTTCCGACGAGAGCGCGAAGCGGTATGAAGAGAGTGCAGGCAAAGTAGGGAATGAGTTTACTGGCGGAACTTTTTCGTCAATAATAGATGCGTAGACGCTTTCTCGTTTATCGTTGTGCCAGAATATACTCCCATTCATCACATTGGTTGCTTAAGTATCACTGCTAAATTTTGTGAATTCACCTATGCGATGACATGGAGTGTCCTCCGTATTTTTTTTTCGCCTGGCATTTCACTTCATCTCAGTTTGTAGCATTGTGACTATTTTGATGTGCGGGTGTATGCGAACATTTCGAAACTCAGCAGACTATCCGTTATTTGCCAAATTTCGTAAGAAGAGACAAAGGGAACTCAATTATAAAGAGAACAATTTATTCGGTCCAAAAGCAGTAAGTGAACGTGGAGCTGCACACACACACACAACAACGAGCTTTGGTCACTAACCAACAGAGGGGGACAATGATCAATAAAAGTTCTAAATACTTTCTATCCCGGTCGAAATCACGATGCGCTCTAGTATGAGCAGTTTTATTAGTTGCTTTGTTCCTGGTCGGATTTGTTACAGTCTTTGAGCCCTAGGCAATGGAAGATATCGAATATCTGTCATGAAAAGGTTGGCTTATAGCGATATTCGACATTAGCATCTCAATCTATGTAAAGGGGAATAACGGATGGGGGAGAGAACACAGGAAAGCATTGTGGTCACGGGTTTGGAATTGATGAGTACCAGTACGATAAGGAAAGAAAGTGTCAAGAAGGCGGTGAACAATACTGCAGTTGCTGTGAAGAATAGTAGCATAGAATGCGCGCCTCTTTCGTGGTTACATTTCACCCTCAAGGCACAATGTATTTGCTAGGAGGGCGAAGCATAACCGTAAGAAGGCGTACGACATACATGCGCTACAGAAGAACCCATCGAGTGCTTTGAGAGGAGAGACGGAAAACGGGACGTACAAACATTTACAAACAGGAAAAGAGAAGGCGGGGTGGGGCATCAATCTGTAGTAATGGATCGTGATCCAAACCAAGCCCCCCCCTACCGTACCCCTAGCACACACTACTTGGAGGAGCTCTACTTGAAGAGCGAGAAGACCTTGGCGCCCGCGCCCTCGACCATCGAGGAGACGTTGGACACGGCGGCCGTCGCGTTGCCCAGCCCGCCCACCAGGCCCTGCACAGTATTGGTGGAATCCTCGCAACGGGGGGAATCGAGGCTAAGCGAGACTGGGGACACTCTCCCACGCTCTCGTTATTACCCTCGACGCCACTGGCAATTCGGCGAGAGTCTCGGTCTCGAAATGTCCCACCCTACTGCACGGGACTCGCATTCGACCCAAGTATTTCGGAAGGAAGCATCAGATTGAAGTAAAGATTTTGCGCATTATACTATTACAGTTCGACCGCGATGCGATGATTGCTGACGGGAAGCCGGGAAATAGGTAATCGAAGTAGCTTACTCCTGCGGCCGATCCATTCGAGTGGTCGTTCAGCGCGCAGTTTGTCTCCTCCAGCTGGAGCCGTCGCTGGATCGTTTGATATGTCTGCAAAGGTGTCTCAGTCTTCGCCCGACTACTCACCAGCGAGTCACGAGAAAGCTACGAACGAGCCAATCTCTAGGTAAGGGCAAGCCTACCTTGAAGTTGAGTCGTTCCTCGTCGATGCCCTGCAGCTCGAAGTCGGAGTAGACCTTCTGCAATGGAGGAGGTTAGAGAAGGCTATTCTATTTGGTGGTTGAACATGACCTTTGGCGTCATCATAATCTTTTTATGGACGCGTGTGCAATGAGTCCACCCGACGCACCATGTTCTAAATGTTAAGCGAACGAGCCAAAATGCTTAGGATACGGTGTTTTCCGTGCGAGAGTTCCTACCGAAATCAGGCGTATTTTTCGGGGCATCTCGTTCGCTTAAAGGGACATGGAAGCGAGAAATTTTGTGAAACCGAACATGACCATACTTCTAGAATATGTTTCTGAGACGATAATAAAGATAATAGTGTTTGAAAAATATTTTTAAAAAATTTCTGCGGCGAGAGATATTTATTTGTTCCGGGAATACGTCGATGCCGTTTACCTTGTTCCTATGCGCTAAACGCGGTAAGACTGCGCCTTGGCTGGGAGACAATTTTTAGGATATCTCGCGAAGTAGACATTTTTGTGCACTCTGGTTTTGGTTTTTATATTATTTAGGCGATAAACTTTCATATGAAAGCCAATCTTTTTTGGCTTCCATGTCCCTTTAACATTTTCACTGTTGTCAGAACACTGTGAATGTACCTTGACGATGAAGCTGAGGCAGGTGAACTGGTACTGGGACAGACTCTGCTGCAGGCGCTCTGTTAGCCACTCGTTGATCATCTTCATCTGGGCCGTGTACCACTTCTGAAAGGGAAAAAAACGATTCTAAGGCAATCCTCTCGTCACATCAATCCACGTGCTCACGGCGGCCTTCTGGATTAGAGGCGTGCGTGAGAGTTCGTTTGCTCAATATGTTTCGTTGCTTTTGGTGACGAGACGCGTCGCGGTTATGAATGATGTAGGTATGAAACATAAGCATCAAAAGAACTCTCCTGCAGAACTCTATTCTGGATGTATCTTCTTCTTCAGCGATTCCACTGATGCCTCATTCATCGTACATGTAATACGTAACGCGAAGGCGCGGAAAGCTGGGACGTACCTCGAAGAGTCGGTTGACCCACACCTCGTCGATGATGATCTGGCGCAGCTGCTCCGAGGACGAGCGCATGAACGAGACGTACGCGTTTCCCATGTGGCCACTAGAGGAGTTGGCGGCGACCGGAGCCTTCTGAAATGGAACTACTCATGCTGCACTGAGCGAAAATTCACCACAAATATCACGACGAAATGCACTTCGGGAACACATTCCCCAGCCCGCTAGGGAATAACTGCCCAAAAAGCCGAAATTTCCCCAGCCGGCTGGTGAATTATTCCCGAAGTGCAAATCGTGGGGAAATATTCCCCACAAATTTCTCTGAGTGTGAGGTCCTTTTCACGTGTATGCACACACATGTCTGGCTTCTTCCCCTCGTTCAGAAAGTGACAGTAGCACAGCCTTCACAAAGACGTGTCCCTGTCGCAACCATGATATCTTCACAATGTTCTAAATATCAAGCAAACGAGCCAAAATGTTTAGGATAAATGCTTTCCGGCCGAGAATTCCTACTGAAATCAGGGTTGATTTTTCGCATCTCGTTCGCTTAACATTTACACTGCTGCCAGAACATTGTGTCTTCAACATCTATGAAGATAAGCGGGCTTATGGTTAGAAAATTTGGTAGTGGAGCTTACGTTCGCGGCATTAGCAGGAGCAGCCTGCGGCGTGTCGACCAGGTTCTTCATCTTGTTGAAGATGGAGTTGGGCTTCATCGATGACGGCTGAGATGTATCGTTATGCAAAGCAAAGGCCGATTTCGCTCTATAACAGCATGGCCCTTACGTCCTTTGCATGGCTTTTCACTATAGTGTTTTCACTATACTATAGTACTCTACTATAGTACTATACTTTTCACTATGCTATAGTATGACACAACAAAGATTCAATTTCCTTTTTGCTTCTTTGTGTTTAAAGGGCCCCTCCATGCAATATGTACCATATGCACTGCGTTCTAAAATGGTCCGATGCTGTACGCAATTGCGACTGCTAATTTACGGCCACGCCCCTTTTTGGCAAGTTGCCAAAAAGCTGGCCGCCCTAGCCGTTCCTCGCGCTTTCCCCTTCGTTTTAGTCGCTGCCTTTTCATTTTTTTGATGATTTACTTGGTTTATAGAGCGTTGATAATGGATTGGTGGCGTT
>LS847361.1:149334-160387 GCA_900490955.1 Micoletzkya japonica | reverse complement strand
GGTGGTTTGTACAGAGACAATGGGATAAGCGAACCTCGCCGTGGTGCTCCTCGTTCTCCTTGAGCAGGTCTATGCACAGTTCCGTCACGCGGACCATGTCCTCGATCCGCTGCTGCGGACTCACGTCGACCCCCATGCGCTCTGCAAAATAACCCTGCATGGTTGAGCTCTTCAGTATTCTGTCGAGGCAGCAGTCCACGTGGGAATAATGCATCACGGTATCGTATAGCCATTGGCAAGTCTAGCGAATTGTCACTGCATATTTCATGGGATAGAAAGATGAACAGCCAATAGATCAGTCAAGTGTGTTAGGCGCAATGAGCTTCCGATATTATTATATCGAGACAAAGTAGGAATAATGCATGATAGTAGATATCGGATGCCCATTGGCAATTCTAACGAAATCCTAAATTCATGAGACGGAAAGATGAAGAGTCAGGAAATTAGTCAAGTGTGCGGTCGATGCAAACTGACGTTCAATTTTGGCCTCGTTGCAGATTCGCGTGTAGTTGACGAGGGCCGCGTCTTCTAGGCACTTTCGGATGACCGCGCGGACCTCCTCGGGCGGAACGGGCGAGACGACGTCCTTCATCAGCACCTCAACATGGTCAATCGTCGGACTACTGGAGACGTGAACCGACTCTCTCGAGAAGCGACAGCGTTCCCTTCAGCGCTCCCTCGGGACGCCCGAACGGGAAGCAGTATCTGAACGAACCGTTCATCACGAAAATTAAAAGTCAAACGTTTCATTGGTAATCTAGCCCACTATGGGGTATACTAACAATTTATGATGTAAGGCATTCTCGCTAGGATTCTCATTAAGAGATTACCGAAAGTTGGTGATCTGCTTCTCGAGAATGACCCTCAGGCGCTCCTTGATCTCCTGGAAGCGCTCCTTCTCCTCCAGAGTCACGGTGCCCACTCCATCGGGTCGGTTGCCGTGTACGTGACTGGCGCAGAAGGCGAACGAGAAGTGGATCAGGGTGGGATCTGAATGCAACCGTTTCTTCATGACATGAATGGTGAATGATGATGAAAGAGGCAAGCCGCCTACCGATGAGGTGCCCTTCGTCCATCTTGTCGAGGAGGTTCGAGAGGAGCGAGACGTGCCGGTGGCAGCCGCGGACCATGTACCGGGCGCAGTACTCGTCCAGCACGAACACTTGACCGGGCGAGAACCAGCCCTGCATTTTCACATAGTTTGCTAGTATAGTATGTGTATACATGTGAAAACAGAAAATAGTATCGCCTTCTACTCTTACCAAAGAGCAGATGAGCTCGTTCAAGCGGAACGTCAGCGTGGCCTTCTGCAGGTCCTCGAAGAGGTGGTCGTGGTTGAAGTTGATCGAGTCCGCCTAGACGGAAGATTCACATTTCCGTATATTGAGTTTTGGCTACCCGTGAACTCTCATATTAGTATGTTTACTGGAATATGGAATGCAGTAGCAATACACGCTAGGTACCTGTATGATCTCGTCCATTCCGTGCTTGCTGGCCTTGTCCGCGAAGCCCTGCTGCTTCGTGGGCGCGGCGGCGGACTGCTTGGGCGGCACCGGCTTGTACGCCTGTCCGGTGGCTCGGTAGAGCGCCTGATAGATAGATAGATAGTTAGGCAGCTCTCGAAGACGAGAGAGAGGAAAATCAGAAAAGGGCGATGACATTACCTATAAGCGACAAACCTAATCTATTGGCTTCTTACCTGTACCCATAGATGTCGGTCGTTCTCGTCGTCCGTCGCGAACTTGAGCTCATCTCCTTCCTTGATAGCGGTGAAGAAGTGCTTTCCTCCTTGGGCCGCGAGTTCTGCAAACTATCTTTCTGTCAAAAAGATGTCGTCGTGAGTTAGTGACCGGGATCTGCTTCAGGCATGTAGTCTATGGTGAAGCCGTCGAGCTGGTAGAAATCCGTTGGGTCACTTTTCTTCAGGCGATAGGTGCAGACAGCGAATGCGTACTGCGAGACCTCAAGCAACCGTTGAACTGCTAATCTGCACTGTTGCACAAAATAATGATTCGTCTCCAATTCATAAGGATAATTTCTCAATTTTGCATGGCTTTACCTGTACAAGGCACACGTATCGCCGCTTCCACTTCTTCCACACGGTTCGTCCCATGATGTAGCAGTAGCCAGAGTACTTCAGGTTGGGAGGCTTCTCGACGCGGACTGCTATTCGTATCTTAAGGAAGAAGAGTTCGCAAGGCTGAGCTGGAATCACATACTGAAAGCTCCTTGTCCGGACTCTTCGGGTGCACGATCATCTTGTACCATTCGGGCGACCGACTGGTGTTGGGCGTCACGGATACGATCACCTGACATTGCAATTCCTAGGTTCGTACTTAGGTACACCATTTAAAACTTATATCAGATAGCCATTTTTTAAAAATCGCCCAAAAATCCTGGAAACGGTTTTTTCGGCATACCTTGCCCAGCTCTTTGTCCTCGAAGGCGACGATCGAGTTGACCTCGGTGAACAGCTTGATCTTCACCATCGGCAGCACGTTCTTTGTCGTGAAGTCGCCTTGGGTATCCCATCTGAAGAGTCATTGTCATAAACCATACTATGTTACTGTCATAGATCATAAAAATAGCTCACTGTGGCTTTGACGCTTCGGCATGGTCTGTTTGCAGCTTCTGCCCGTCAACCTCCATCGTGCAGTACACGATCTTGTTCGAGGCGACCGACTTGAGGCCCTTCACCTCCATCACCACAATCTAAAGGCGCTTATCCTTAGGTAGTCCCTTGACCTCCCCCCCGCCGTAGTCACCAGAAATGACCTCGATGTTGAAGGACAGGCAGACGTCGCTCTTGGTCAGCGTCACTTCTCCGTCGTCCGAGTCGGCCTTCGCCAGCGAACTGCCGCTCGTTCTCCGCTTCAGACTGCAACGACCGCCTCATCAACCTCGCTCTCGCGGAGATCCTTCGGGAAGGAAAGAGGAAGCCGTACAATATCCACGACACGACGCTTCTTCTGCCCAGTCACAGAGTGGGGTGACAGACTCATCGCTCAAACGCTACAACGGCCAAAGGGGTCGCCAGTCGCGATGACAGGAATGATGATAGTGGCTCAACTAGCTGGTGGCTCTTGCGGGGTCTAAGCGTATGCGGGGGGGGGGTGCCTGCTGGGTTGCCAACACAGGATAATGAATTGCGATCATGCTATCCGAGAGACTGAGCAGAGTGGGTGCCGAGAGACCAACAACGGCAGCTATGGAGCAGTGGGGGCAGGTGTGCGCGAGCAAAGCGAAACGGAAGAAAAAACGAAGAAGAAGGAAGGAGAGCTTGAACGGAATATGCACTTGGTTAGCTAATGAATAGGTGTGGGCAAAGCACAAGCTCTCATCATCGGCTCTGAGTACGAGCCCAACCAAAGCCAACCTGTTAAAGAGTGAGAGGTCCTCTATGCTGCGTGATCTAAAATTAGAGAGCGACATAGAGGAGTAGTATATAGATGGAAAATAGGAAGGAAAGGGGGAGTGGGGTAGGTGTGTGGTGTGGAGGTGAAATCGACGAGGACGGTATATCAGTGATCCCCCGAAGGGGCACATGTGCTTGGTGCCGATTGCAAAAGGATCGTGAAGGAGTGTGTGAGTTAAGCGATAGGCGAGGAAGCGGAAAACTGCTAGGACATTCAAGGGGTCGATCAGAGAGATTCGAGGAATGAAGAAAGAAATGTTCAAATCTTGGCTGGTGACTCCATCATTTCAATCAAATATTGCAATTTTTCAAAGAAAAAACGCAGACTCCATGATGCATCGATAACGGAGGAAGGGTTTGGACTACACATCTCTCTGATGACCCGTGATCCTAGTCTCAAGCTCTGGTGCTTGAGTCACATCTTGTAGGACGAGGACAGGAAGGATAGATGAAAGAGTGTGGGAGCAATGCGCAGGCAGAGAACGGACTTGTTTCAGTATGTGTGAATGTGTGTGTGTATGTGTTGTGGGTTTTCAAATGGCAGTCGACCTCTCTATTCGTGCACCAAACAGTCTCTAAGAGCTAAGTGTGGAGAACTAAAACAAATTTGCATGAGGCAACCGAAATAATGTCCCACGAAGCAACATGTATGGAATTCCGTTTCGTTTACAGAAAATTTGGATACGGTGTTCACTAAACGATCTAGCAAGGCCAATCCGACTGTCACTACGTGTGTTATGCTTTTGTGTCGTGTGGGTGTATGCTCTGTGTACGCAGTCAACCGTACGCGTGCCAACACTTAGCCCTACCTTTTCGTTCTAGCGTTCTGGCTGAAATCATGGTTGATCGTATGTAGGTGGAGCGAGTGGACTAGTGCCGTCAAACCGGGTCTTTTGGTGATTATAACCAACAGTATTCGGTCATTGCACGCTAAGTATAAGAACATTATACAGATGCGATCTGACGGCACAAGGTAGGATTGAAGTTCGCGAATCGATACCACTTAATCCAATTAGGCACTTTTTCCAGGTTTATGTTTCACTCCTTGCGTATTAGGAGATGTCATTCTGATAATGTGGTATATTAAACGTAGCCATCGAAAATCGACTATCGGTATCGATTCGCGGGCTCTAGTCAGGATAGATATAGAAGTCTGGCTAACCGGGAACGGTTCTCTTTCCGCTTGCCCACAACCTGCCCACGCGGTGTTACGGGCACCGATTCGAGGTTCGAGATCAGAAGGTTGATGGACGATCGCACCTGGAGATTTTTGCCGTTAAAACCAACTTTTAACTTCCTCTTAATGGTTATATTTGTGTCTGCAAGTGGTCTGCCAAGGTGACTAAATGCTTGGCATTCACCGCATACTCGTGATCATCATGCTAACATTGCAGCGAGTTTAGTTATTTTAATAAAATATAAAACTAGCTGACCTCGTCCATGAACAGCGTCTCCATGTCCTTCACGACGAACTTCGGCATTATTTTTCGCATCTTAATGGACAACTGCTATCTGTTCTCGAGACTCCCTCAGAAAACTACTGTGAGATTTCCGTTTTATGAATCGTACCTTCGAGATCTCCCTCAAGCATTCCTCTCGCGTCGTCACTTCTCTTCGAATTGCTGCAGCCTGCTCGTCCGGATTGTCGAGCTGCAATTTATGAAATGATTTTCCTCGCAAAGCAAGGTTAAAGCAAAAATAGCCGCAGTACAAAACGAGAGCTAAATAGCGGATAGGAAAAGTCGAGCCAATTACTGAATTTGTCCGAACCTGCAGAGCGTTGAAGATGATCTGGTGTTCGAACTTCTTGATGCCGAGCACCTGCTGGAACATGTCGAAGAGCTGGTCCTTGGCGAGGATCATATCCGCGTTGGCCTGCTGAGCGCCCCGAAGCCGGCCTCTGAACTGTTTCTTTCACAAAGTCAGTGCTATTTATCCTCGCTTTAGTCACATTTATGCAACAATATGCAGGCTGTATCTAATACAGTCATAATACAGACAGGCTCAAGGTAATATATTGAACTGATGAAGACTTTGAGATTCCATACCTGCCCCGCTGGTTCTGGTCGTCGTCGCCCCGAATGATCGTGTCGTACTTGGTCATCCACGAGTTGAGCACCGTGTCCTTGCTCAGGCCGTCAATCTCGGGCAGCGACCGTATCCGCTTCTCCACGTTGGTACGGAACACCTAGAAGACAACTTTATCTATAATATGTATACGTATAAAAGCGTTACCCATTACATAAAAAACCCCATTACGCGTACGGCGTAGATAAAATTAAGTTGATTAAAAGAAAAAGAGATTGGAGCATTAGCTAATGCGCTAAACGATTCTAGCGAACAACCTCTCTGAAGTCGTGCTGAGAGAAGCCGCCGGCTTGCACCACCTTCTGTACGCGCTCCGAGCGTAGGAACACCTTAGTGAAATCGAATTATATGTTAATTTTAAGGTTGGACTTATTCTACACGCGTTGTAGTTCGCTTCTTGATTTCTAGAGAAATACAAATACTCAGCAAGGCCGAACATACTTCAGTGTACGACTGGATGGCCTTCGTGAACGCCTCATCGGCGACAATCTGTGTGTCGCCCTTGAGGAAGGCGGAGAATCTCAAATGTCTCTTTATTCAATTTTATTCACGCTTAACTCACCTGTCCTTGATCTTGGCCAGGTCGTGCTTGGTCACCTTGAACTGCCGTTTTGCCGCGTCAGTCGGCTGGTCCTGAATGTATTTGAAAATGTTTTAGATAAGGGAAAGATTACGGTAGAAAGTAGATGTTGAAATGGTATAGCCTATCAATATAGCGTACGCTGGCCCATAAAATCATCATTAAGTCTATAAAATATAATCTTTATTAATCGAAATGCGAGTATAATAACGAAATGACGTCGGCAGCACGTCGTGCTGTCTTCCTTACGAGTAACTCGTCACACTCGCCATGTCCGAAGTACTGTCAGAAACTTTCATGAACCCGTGCCGTTGAACCCGTACGGATCCCGAAATGCTTCCTGTTGCCTTCCCTTTCGTTCGTCGCCTCTTTCGTGCCACTACTTCGTCGTAAATTAGAAGGATGGTGGTGAATAAGTTATGGGTATCGAGACAAGGCAAGAAGAAGAAGAAGAAGAAGAAGCAGCAGTAGGCACTCGCGCGTAATTGCAGCGAGAGCATTTCATGAAGCCCCGTCAGAAATTAAGCTATCTATGCCCCGTGTGCACTTACTATAACTACTATGCGAAAGCTTCGAAGGCGCTTTCACACTTGCACAACAGACGTTACTTGTAAACTAACGATATTCTTGTCTGCTATAGTGGACCACGAGATCATCTGTCTACTGGCATGGCCTTTCTATGCTTACTACCTTCCACATATACATAGTGGTAAGAAGCCTGATTAGCTGGCACTCATATACGCTGTCTTTCATGCTGATACGCTGTCCTTCAAAGATCGCCCGGGATACGGTATGTCCAAGGAGGCTGAACCTGCTTGGCGTTGAAGTGGTAGGCGATGCACCGGGCGACGAAGATGTACAGCTGCAGCTTGCCCTTGTGCTCGTCCTCCTCCTGCTCCGCTCTGAAGGCCGGCCATTATCACGTCTCCCGGAGGCGAGAGCTGCTATTATGCGGCTCTGGCAGCATCTTATTCTGCCCGGCTTCCTCTGAGCGCCGTCATAGAGCGCATGTATTGGGAGTATAAGAGAAAAATCAATCGCTCAAATAGTAGCCTCGGTAAGGCAAGGTGTTTCTCCTAGCTTTTAGCTTCTACTTGTCTCTCAGGAGTCAACAATAGCGTAGATACGAATAATCCATCAGCGATAGAGTTCGGCATATGACCCAATACCAAATCTTGCAAAAACATTCTACTCCTGCGTCTCTTCCTTCTTCGCTCCTATATCGGGTGTAATCTTGCACTTTCATAACCCGATAATGACCCAATTATGGTTCATTTGCCGAAGACTAATCAGCGGTAGCATACCGTATCCGTTCCTGCTCCTCCTTCGACAGGTGGCTTTCCTCGGGTGCGGGCACGAGCTCGTCCACCTCCGCCGTCTCCGTATCCGAGATCTCCTGAAGGACATCCGAGTACGGTAACTTCAAATAAGTATCAACTACGCGCATCTTGTATCAAATTATGCAAATATTACTACACAAGTAACTTGTGTAGTAATATTAGCATAATTGAACTTGTGTAGTAATATTTGCATAATTTTTTGTGACAAGTTTGACAGCAATTATGTATTGTCTGTATTACTCTGATTCTCTATCGTCGTGAGTTTGAATCATGAAAGCATTTTCCTCGTCCCTACCTGCGAGGACTGCATCATCGGCTTCGAGACCGTGGAAATGTTGCGACTCTGAAAGGAGGATGCACTTTGGCCGTTGGCGGCAGAAGGCAAGGCGAAAGGACAATGCTAGTACATTGCTCCTCACACTGAGCGAAAATTCATCACACACTGAGCGAAAATTCATCACAAATATCACCACGAAATGCACTTCGGGAATAAATTCCCCAGCCCGCTAGGGAATAAATCCCCAAAAAGCCGAAATTTCCCCAGCCCGCTAGGGAATAACTCCCCAAAAAGACGAAATTTCCCAGCCGGCTGGTGAATTATTCCCGAAGTGCAAATCGTTTGGAAATATTCCCCACAAATTTCTCTGAGTGTGGCGAAGATGCATGAAGCGGGGCAGGTAGCACGTTATATTAGAGTTAGTTTGATTATCACACATAAGTAGATACCTAAAAGGTGGATAACATGAAAATATATATTTCCCATAATGTGTATCTCCTTCTCGCACATTCTCTGTCTCGAGTACGGTCTTCGCTCTCTTTCATGTGACACCTTCCGAATGGCTTCTCCCTGCCGCGTTACTGCTTCTCAAATGTTCAATGTTTCGCAACGTCTATCAGACGCACTGAACGTTTGACCACGCTGATCTTTCGCTCTGATACTTTAGAGAAGCAGTACTAGTCTATGAAAGCGCTTCTATAGCATAGAACTGTTTGTCATGTCCCACATCGTTTCATATCATTCCGTACACCGTCACTGCACCACGGAATGCAGAGTATAACCGTGGAAAATGTCCCATCTAGAAGCACTATTCTGTAGCCTTTTACCGCTCCTTACATCTTGCGAGCGTATTCTTTCCCCTCTTTCCCCGTCTCTCTCGTTGCCCGTCTCGAGTTACTCCAGTAATGACAATGAGTCACGGTGGCGGCGCGGGGCCTGCCGACCAAATGACATTTTGACTAACCCTAGTCTCGCTCTCTTTCACGCCTCTCTTTCGTTCGGTGGCAAAGTCCTGTGCGCTCTAGTGTGGCCTTTCGCTGGCCCTTTGCAGGAGCAAAGTGTACATTTCGGGTGTGACTCAGGCGCCGTCTGGTATTCTTCTTTACAAGCAAAGTCTTATCCACCGTGAAGATGATTCGAGCATTGATGAACTATTCATTATTGACGTAAACGTTCCGTCAGGAAACGCTCATTCCTACTTCGCCTGCACTCTCTTCATACCGCGTCGCTCTCTCGTCGCAAGTAGATATGGAGGCAACTGACGGAACACTTTCGCCAACCATATTTCTACACATTTTCGTCGTTTAAATATAGACTGTGCCGTCGTCTGTGCCTGACGGCACGTTTTCCTCAACCATAATTGGCTCAGCCAAGCTTGCTACGTACCGCCGACGGGTTCCTGGTTGGCGTGTCGATGGCCCGGCGGGTCATGCTGTCCCGCTTGATGGAGTTGGTCTGCGAGACGGAGTCGGAGGGCGCGGGCGAAGCGGACCGTTGCGAGGCCGCGATGAACGAACGCTTTGTCGACGGCGCCTGGCGAGGGGGAAGGAAGAAAGATCATTGTGGAGCGTTGATCCGCTCATCTTGCCATCACGCGTACGTATTACCCATTACGCGCAAAGCGTAGATAAACTGGATTTAAATTAAATATGCCCTCGGCTACCACGTCGTAAGGGGCACGGCATGATAGTCGTGACCGACGGATGGTTTTTTTGATTCGTATCCGAAATATTTTTGATTCATATCGTTTCGAAAGGCCTACCTCATGCCGCTCCTCGACAAAGTCCTCGTCGTCCTCCTCACTACTCGACGCGCCAAGCATCTCGCGCGGCGCCCCCTGCAATGGCCTTGATAGGAGCCAGATAGATAGATTTATGCAGTCTCACGCGAATGTAGCGCGAATAAGAGGCATGGACAACGATAAGAAACATTATTGGAGAGACAGTGAAGATCTGTACGTTTTCTGGGGTCTCCAAAGACCAGGCATAGACCGTGACCGGGAAGGAGAGCGATGAAATGCAATTGGAATGGCTCGGGCTTGCGTCGTTGGCATAATAGGCATAATAGTTCACGGGAACCTTACGAGAGTATGGATATATGGAGTTATCTATGACGGCTAAGTGGAGACGTAGATACCACGCGACGAACTCTTCGCTCCTGCTCTTTAGAGCACTTTCGAGGAGTACGTAAAATCGCAAACGCCGTTCCTGCATGCATGTGAGTGAAATATACCCCTCAAAAGACCTGAATCGTATGCTGCACTGTTCGCGCACAAAGGGAATACCGCCCATGCCACAGAAGCTGGACCAAAAGGGGAAGCAATATATCCGCCACTAACGAGACTTTTTCTGCGGTCGCCCCCGGCCCGAGATGAGCAATGTCCTCTAGTGAAGAGGAGGAGGGGGAAGGTTAAAAGAAACGACGACAAATAAGGGGAGGAAGGGAGGAGAGGGAAAAGAAGAGCAATATGGGCGTACGGACGACACACAGACACACGACATTGTTCGTGAATGAGAAAGGAGAGGAGGAGGAGGAAGGGGGGGGGGAGAAGGCGAGAGAAGGGAGGAACGAGGGAGTGGAGAGAAGTAGAAGGGAAACAGAGAGAGGGAACGAGGTGAAGAGAGTTATCAGAAGCATGAACTCAGAGGGAGAAGGTGGGGAGGGAAAGAGGAAAAGAGGCGAATCCACGTCGGGTAGCCAGCTGTAGTGCGCTGACCGTGCATTATGCATTAGGGTAGATGACCGGATTAAAGTGGAGAGAAGGGCAGGCTAGGCGACGTCGATGTCGTGACCTGTCTCAGCTTGATGACTCCTTTCTCTGCCCCCCGACCAGTCTATCAAGTGCTTTGAAATCACCCACACGGGCGCGGACTGGCTGAGAGAGAATCATCGAAGGAATCAGAATGCTCTACTCGCAATTCCCCGTGACCGTAATGCTCCACCATCAACAGCATACCCAACTGCGAGAGCCAAATCGGAAGCTCCTCTAGGCATTCTGGTAAGCATTCGCTCCATGTATAGTGGAATAAACCGGTCCATCCGTTTCTTTCGTTCTGTCACTGAGTCTAATTCTCTCACTTTTGCACGCTCTCTCGCCTTATATTCGAAATGATTTTCCGACGGGGATCTTTTTAATCCACTATATTCTAGACAGAAGGAACAGCCCCCACGTGACTCCAAAACAAAGGAAAAAACGCACGCAGCACAAAATCGTCGGGCGATCGAACTCTGACACAGCTGTCCATATAGGGGGGGAGGGATGGAAGGGGCAGAGGGAAAGAATAGCACGAGAGTGGAGGGAGAGGAGGGCAGAGAGATAGAGAGGAGGAGGAGAAGGATGAACGAAGAGGGGG
>LS847361.1:108368-141176 GCA_900490955.1 Micoletzkya japonica | reverse complement strand
AGGATTGGGTGCGGGGATGATGGCGGGCGGTAAGGGCACGGAGTCGTGTGTCCAAATACCTATCATTTAGTTTCTATTTCCATAATTTAGTTTATAACCAGTGTAATGCCTCAAGATGAAGGCGGGGTGAAGCGTATTTGGTCGCACACGACTTCGTGCCCTTACCCTCCCAGTGTCATGCCTCAAGATGAAGGCGGGGTGAAGCGTATTTGGTCGCACACGACTTCGTGCCCTTATCGCCCGCCATCATGCCATCTAAATAACCCCTGTTCGGTCTCGCTCTCCAAGGGGCAGAAAGGGAAGAGCTAGGGAAGAGGCGGAGGTGTGTAAATGTGAGAGCGGTGGAGATCAGGCAATGCCACTGGGTGTATTTAGGGGAGAAGAGTGTTTGATTAAACTACAAACTACCCAACGAGATTACCGTATCTCGCACATTCAGATGGACGTAGTAAGGCCTAGAGAAACAATTCGGATCGTGATTTTTAACCATCTCGTTGTATAGCCCATTTTACGCTGTTTCCAACGAATAACTCAACAACGATTTTTTTCGTGGGACATTTCCTTTAATCGATATCCGATTGTATCTTCATCAAAAGCATGTTGATGTGCTTTTGATGAAGATACAAGGGTCTGGAAGGTGGGAAGACGAAGGTGGTAGTCTGGAACAAGTCTATGTCTTGTTCCAGACCACCACCTTTCTGGGCTTTTCATTAGATAAGCGGTCCAAAGGCGACGTAAAAGCTGATTCCTGTAATGAGCAGATAAATGTATTTACGCTCCCCTTCGTTCTCGCCGGTGCGCTTTCCCACATTCGTTGTATGGCAATGTCAGTTGCCAAGCAGGAGGGGAAAGGAGGAAAGGAGGAAAGGGGTGAGAGTGGAAGCCGAGGGGAAAGCGGAGGATAGTACGGAATATAGTGACGACGAGGAAGAAGCTCGCACAGAACAACAGTCCAACATACGGCGAAGCAGCCGTCCGGACAAAGGGGGCTGATCGAAGAACGTGTCTCTAGACACGGTGATGCTTCATCTAGCTTCATCTACGGAAACCGTCGACATCACCGTTATTCGAGAGTTCACTGCTATAGTGATAATCGCGGAAGTTCGAAGAGAATACGTCAATCCGCTCGGAACTTGTAACAATCAAGCGCTATTTATCAATGAGCGTCGAGGTGCTTTGGTTGAGGAATAGAGGATACGAATCGGATACTTTTGACGGTTATGTTTCACGATCAATTCATAGTGAACCTCTTATTAACCTGTCTTATTACCTTCGGATAAGTGAAACATAACCATCAAAAGTACCCGATTCGTATCCTCTATTGATGAAGTGCTCGTAGCCCCTTCTGAGCCTGTCCAGGCCTGGCTGTGAGAGGTGTCCACTGGAATCGGTATAGAACGGCCTCAGAGTGGTCTTGTTGTATCTGAAGAAGATGAATAAATACCAGTTGAGCGACTTTTCGTGAGATACTGTGCATTTTCGGGAAGGTAACCGTTTTGTTGGCCCTCTCCTCATGCCCCTTCGCATTCTTGATTTTTTTAAAATTTAATTTAATTTTTAATTTAATTTATCTGCGCTGTACGCGTAATGGGGAGATGTGAGGGATACGGACATAGGAATGAGACGACTGACGGACAGCATTTTCTCGACCATACAGAAACCTGCTTACTGTAGGCAAACGTCGGCCTCGCACAGTTGTCGGGCGACGTCGTTGACCACGACGTTCTGTTCAGTTATTTGCCCGTAAACGGCCATCTCTGCCCTCCTGCCTGCCTCCATGTCCTTCAACAACAAACCGTTTAACAAACATTTCTCCCATATTATCGATCTTCGAAGAAAAAAATGCATTTTGCGCTCGATAACGAGTTCGACTTCCGTTCTTACCGCGCGCTTTTGAGCTGTGTTTCGCTAAATATTAAACAGCACGAGTCTGGTAAAGTGGGCGCGGTTCGGAAAGAACACAAGGATAGGAGGCAATATAGTGGAATGAAAAGATACGTCAGTAAACCATTCCGAATATCGAGCGAGAGAGTGTGCAAAAGTGAGAGAATTAGGAATCAGAGCAGCGCATGTATCGGTTTATTCCAGTATACTTACCACCATCTGCATTTGCATATCGCTCCAGTCGGTCCAGTTCATGCTCAGTTTGCGAACGATGGAGACGTGCGGTGATCGGCGCATCTCGATGAAGGGAAGCTGAGCATCGATCACGACCAGGTCCGCATAGCTACTGTAAGGAACAAATTCATTACAAGAGATTCATGAAATTTGTAACTTTACGTCCATGTAATGGCCGTGGTTAGAGGGATGGGAATGAAATCGAGGTGAGGAAATTATTGCGACAAAACACCCCGGTCGAGTTTTATTTTAGGTTCAAAAGAATGGGGTTTTCTCGAATCTTCCGTAGTCCGTATTTACAGCCATGTGAGTATTTTTGAGGGACGCTCTGAGACTAAAGAAGCCGTATCTCACAGGAAGTACTTCACAGACGTAGTTGCTTTGTCAACAATCCCCCACCCTTTGTATCATTTCATTTGGAACCCTCCACGAAGTGTGGCACTGTAGAGCAACAAAGCACACGAGGGCTTCCTTTTCTTCTTCCCCGTACATTGTTGCCCCTTTTAGGGCGAAAAACTAATTGTTGTGTGTGGAACTAATTGTTCCACAAGGGCACGCATTTCGTTCATTTCATCTCACTTCATTTCGTTCACTCATTTCTTCCTGTTGCTCTTGTTCTCACCTCAGGAATGCGGTGACTTTCGTCGCGTATTCTTCCACCTCACTGCCGCCTAATAGCATTCCCGGATCACTGGAAAGCAATGGATATCGTGCACCCGTATCTAGCTTATTAGCTATACCGATCAATGAGGAGAAGGAGATTTGGCCGCATTCTCCGAACCACTTCCTGGTAGGCAACGGTAAAGTGTGGACAGTGATCGCGAGAGAGTATGCGACAGCCTGAACATTTCCCTGATTTAAGCGATTGTTCAAATCTACTAATATATATATATATATATATATATATATATATATATATATATATATATATATATATATATATATATATATATATATATATATATATAACATTTCCCTGATTTAGGCGATTATTCTATAAATATATCGGTATGAATATATTTTATGTGTTTTATTTATGCAAACTGTCCACCAATAATATCCAATATTCGCATCTAATATCCTATTTTTGCTTAACTGTATGTAATTCTGCTCCACCCGATTCGCTAGAGCGACGGACGTCTCATCAAATATTTACAGTAAATTTTCTATATTATCTGTCCCTGTTATCCCTGAGTTTTAATCCCTACAAAAACGATGAATGAATGAACGGATAAGCGTATAGTGGATTAAAAAGATCCGTCGGAAAATCATTCCGAATATAGTAGAGAAAAATGAAAGATATAATCGTTCCGGGCGTAGCTCAGATTCCGGTGCCTCCAGCGTCATACTATCTAATCATAATACTTTCTATGTGAAAAATACTTGGTGTGAGTGATCTCAAAAAGCATTAGACCTCTTCGATATCTTATTCTAGAGGGAAGCAACGTTGCCTCAAAGAGCGAAAAATCTGCTTAACAGCGCAATTCGAAAAACAGAATTATACGTTCCGTTTTCTTCGACTATATAAGGCGAGAGAGTATACAAAAGTGAGAGAATTAGACTCATTTTGGAATGAAAGCAACTGACGGACCGGTTTATTCCACTATAGCTGACCTAACTCTACAAAGACCCGATACGTTGAGTAGTTTCCTCGAAGAGCATCTTTTATGAGAACCGATGCCCGATAGGCAAACGAGTTGCCGATCAGCAACACGTTCAGGCTGCCGGAGGACTTCTGATATGCAAGGTTCTCGAGCAAGGGGTGAAAGATCGTACGTAAACGCCCGAGTACGCATTCGTCTGCTGTCCTGTCCACCTGCGAGGAATATACAATCGTTTGCAAGACATTGTTACCATCATGCATTATAACTCGGCAATAAAATCATGTATAGTGGAATAAACCGATCCATCAGTTTCTTCGGTTCAAAGTCTAATTCTCTCGCTTTTGCACACTCTCTCGCCTTATATTCGGAATGATTTTCCGACGGATCTTTTTAATCCAGTATATTTAATACGAAGGGCTCTAGATATGCCTAATACTGTCGAGTTGATAAACCTCTCTGCCTCGTGGTCCTTGTCAGCGAGCGGAAAGGGTGGGCTCGAGTTGAATCGCACGGAAGCGATCAGCTTCTTCGTTTCAGCAGGCACTCAAAAGCGAAATGTCCATGGTTTGCTCGTACTTCTTGAATGATACGTAAAGTAGTTAGGGCTCTGTCGCTTGTAGATGAGACGTATATTCGTGACAATCCGAGGATAATCACAGAAACTTGTTCTACCAGGACGAATCCAGGACGAGGTTGAGATGAGGCAGCCAGAGATCGCTGCACATGCCAGGACAGCGTACACCGCACCGACGATAAGTCCGCTTCGCTGAGTAGTCGACGCCAGCAGCGGCTTCTCCACTGCATAGTGCACCAGAACGGACAGTACAAGCGATATAAGCAGAGACAACGCGACGGTATCTGGATTGTATCGATCAGGAAACTACTCTAGAAGAGAACTTGAGGCTTTTTGCTATGGCTCTTCCAGTTTGAGCTCTACTATCTGTTGACGGAAAAGTTCCGTCAGCAACCTCATTCTTACACTCAGCGAAATTTCACCACCATACCGCACCTAGTGAATCATTCACCACACAAATTTCACCAGCCCGCTGGTGAAAGGAGCACAATTCACCAGCGGGCTGGTGAAATTTGTGTGGTGAATGATTCACTAGGTGCGGTATGGTGGTGAAATTTCGCTGAGTGTACTTTGTCTGCACTTCCTTCCCACCGCTTCGCTCTCTCGTCGGATGTAGGAATGAGACGACTGATGGAACATTTTTGTCAAAAGAAAGTTGAAGTTCGTACTCGATTTGTTGTCGTCCCAGTACTCGACCAGGCAGATGACAGGCCAGTGGACGAGGTAGAGCGAGTACGAGATCCGGCCGAGAAATTGGAGGACTCTGAACTAGTGGTTACGAATCGGCTACGTTGGATGGTTACGTATCGCCCATCCGAAAATAATACGGGGACAGAGGTTCACTATGAATTGATTGTGAAACATAGCCGTCAAAAGAACCCGAAAAGAAAAAAAAAGAAAAGAAACCGTATCCTCTACACTGAACATACGCGGCTTTTAGCTCGTCAAACCTTCTCCTGTTTTCACTCCTGTTTTCAATAATTTTTTTTTCTGTTACATGCCTAGCGCATGTTGATAAATGTATAAGCTAATGTAAAACCCCACCTCAACTTACAAGCGCATATCTAGACTCACAATGCAGGCATAAACTATCTGGAAAAGACTAACGCATTCTCCAAGATGAACGCTGATAGCCCCGGATTGCATAGAATAACTGCTGTAGCGAACGTGACCTGAACTCTCGTTGTCAATAAGTTTCGCAATGTAAGTAATTATTTGGGAAAAGGGGAAGACATACGAAGCATGCTGACTGGCGTCGTTGCAGCTCTCTAGGAAACAAGAGTATGACAGCAACCGCTAACGAGCAGATATTCGAGAGGACTTTCATGACAAAAGACTTCTGGTGCGTACCTGACCGCTTGAGAATAAAATACAATAGTTATATTTGATAATTCGCCTATTTCGGTAAACGGAACGAAAAAAATCACCGTGCATTTCGCACGATAACGCGCCTAGCAAGAACTGCCAGAGACGACACAGTACGAAGTTGAATCTCGCAACGATGGACCTCATGTAGAAGAAAAGGGACGCTGAAATAATAGGTTATTTCGTGCAGACACAATTTGTACAAGTATTGTACGCACTATCTATATATGTGGATATGCAATTGAATAGCATAATATACATATAAATGATCAACTGAAACGGCACCTGCTATGAGTGCTTCGAGTACAGCCTTGGGATGTGAACATCTTCTAAGAATTAGGGAAATGGGAATAACGAGCAAATAGAACTGCATCTCAACTCCCAGCGACCAAGTGTGCAGCAGAAACGGTCGTTCTGCGGACTGCAATATGGGGTGTTCTCCGTTTATTTATTATTTTCCTTTCTAAGTTTCAAAAGCTCTAGAGCATGAATTTGGTTCGATGATGACTTCGATATCCGTTGAGCTGACTCACGTCCCACCAGTAGTCACGGCGGTTGAGTAGCTGCTTCACATTAGTCAGGAACGGCAGCGCCCACAGTATCTGCGAGGAGAGCAGCTCGACATCCGTGGGAGCGGTGAGAGCTGAGGATGTGACCTGTCAGTGGACAAGTGATGTACACTGAGCGAAAATACTCTAGCCGGCTAGGGAATAATTCTCCACCCTACGGCACCTCTGCGAAAATTCCCTAAAAATTCAGCCCCTCCCTACGGTTTTTAGGGAATCATTCCCTAGCCCGCTAGGGTAATTTCCCGGTGGTGCCGTGTGCTAGGGAATTTCGCTCAGTGTATCTAGAGACCGCAAGTAGAGGGACGGTAATATATAGTGTAATGATTCCGTTTGGCTTGACCTCTGTCTGCTAAATCCAGTACGACCGTCGTAGAACGATATTAAAAAATCATTTCTCGAATACTAATAACTTTTATGATTTTTCCTTTTGGTCTAATTTCGACAAAATCTTTCATACGAGCTTCTCGTTAAAATGGGTTCCATGTACCTTTAAAAGTAATATTTGGAGTATTATCTTAAATTCTCACGGCAACAAGAAAGAGGACAACGGCGAAGAGCGGGACGATCCTGTGGAAGCGTCGCAGGACAAAGCTGGCCAGAACTTCACGGCTCAGTTCGGGCTCCCTCGATACGATCGAGTGCATGAGGTAGCCCGATATGACAAAGAACCTGAAACTACGGTTTCAGCATTCGTATTTCGTAATATTATATCTGAATATTTTTGAGAACAGCCGAAAGCGTGTTGGAACTCTTGCCGGGCTATCCATAAACGCTATGATTTCCGCTCCATACTGATGCAAATAAAATCATGAAAGGAGCCGGTTTGCCAATTGTTGCTCACATATCCACTCCGAGGTAGCCATTGTGCAGAATCACCGGCTTCGTGTGGAAGAATAGGACTCCGAGAATTGCCCCGCCTCGCAGTCCCTGAATTACTCTCCTTTCGTAAGCAGACAATTATATTATAATTGTAGGCTTCCAGAAATTTTTTTTTTTGAAAATTTAAAATTTGAAAATTTTAACACTATGCGCCGGTAAGAACAAAACTCGTGTTTGTTGCTTGGGTGCAGAATTCTTTTAAAAAAAGATGGTTCGCCGCTCTGCCAGCGAGATCAGCGAACCAACACCTTTAAAGTGTTCTTAAGGTGTGTCCTACTGGCAGTCGGCAGCCTGCTCATAGTACGATCACTAGCTACGCATCACCCCGTGATCCGTCTCCTCCTCGCATCCCTTCTCTTACCTGAATGTCGTTTCGAAATCCGTCCATAGTCTAGCGTCGCGCCGCTCTTCCTTTCCTTGACGGTACCTCAAATACCCCGACTCAGATCTTTAGTCTACAGTAACTAGGTCGAGTCGGTATGTCATCGTATGACACAGCCGCCGAATATCTGATCACGGCGGGTGTTCCTCCAGTAATGAAAAGCTCTTGACTTTTCTGGGGACTGGATTTATTTTTTTTTAATTCACAATACAGTAGACTGCGAAAAGCAGTGCGACTTTTTCAAGTTCTAGGAAATCTATCACTTGGACCTGATCTTAGCCCGATGTTCAATCTAGCTAGAAGCAAACTACAGTATGTTCAGTTCAGTTTTACAACTTTTATCAGGACTAGCAGTGGATGGGGATCCAAGGGAGGGGGCTTTGTTATAGATGGGAGAGGTTAAAAACTTCGAATCTTCTTCAAAAACGGTATACACTCAGTTCAGTCTACAGTATGCACCCGTTAATCTACGATACGGTTAGTCGAGAGGCGGCTCCTCCTCTCTTAGTGCTATACTTGTGCTCTGCTCTCCGAACCCTCCTTCGCCGACTATACACCCATACGTCGCAAGGCACGTCTGGCGAGCCAGAACGCCAGTAAACCAGGGCTCCTTCATCTTTCTCGCTCTTTTAAAGCCCTAACACATTTCTTAACACAAGGTTCGAGCCCTAACCACAGCATTCCAAGCGTCATAATAGCGAATAGCGCTTTCCGCACGGAGGATCCGATCCTATGGGCGAAAAAATCGACGAAAAA
This sequence comes from Micoletzkya japonica, assembly GCA_900490955.1. Classification (NCBI taxonomy): domain Eukaryota; kingdom Metazoa; phylum Nematoda; class Chromadorea; order Rhabditida; family Diplogasteridae; genus Micoletzkya; species Micoletzkya japonica. Next base: position 132,929 of record LS847361.1, on the reverse strand, counting down.
TCATGAATTTAAAAACTTAACTTCATCGTAATGAACTGAATAAGTCCTAAAAATTTTGTGCCGATTGGTTCAGCCACACTGAAGAAAATTCAAAAATTATAGTCATTTCGCTATTAGACATCTTCACCGGGCGGAATTCTGTGTAACTCATGCATCACAAGCTGGTCACCCAGCCATCCCTTTTCACAGTTCCGCTTCCCAATCGGGTAGCTGCGATCTCGTCTCGCGTGCATCGATCATTCTCTTTCCTCTCCGTCCCTCCTCCTCTTCCCTCCCCTCCCCCTTCCCTCCCCCCTTCTCTACCCGTTCGAGCTATCTAGCCTCGCGCGCGTGTTTATTCCTTCTGTGCATTCGCACGTTTTGTGCCCGGCCCGGCGTGGCCTGGAGGAGCGCACGCATCTATACTAGGGATTGGCTCTCCCATTCCTGTCCGTATTTCCCCGGCTAGATACACTCGTATATCATACATACCTTGATCGATATGACTAAAGTGCATAAATCCCAGCTCTCTTGCGTCGTCCCCGCTCTTTCGCTGATTGTGATCGAACTTTATATCTATTTGTTAGTCGCGCTTATAGCTCTCACCCCTGGACACTTTCATTTTTCCCTTCTTGCGCCATTTCTTCTACCAATAATTCTGCATGTTCTCTGACCACGGCTGCCCTTTCCTCATCCTACTTTGTTCTTGTGGCCCCGGTCTGGCGTGACTCAGAGGAGAACTCAGAGGAGAGCAAGCCCAGTGGCCGCGCTTGGACCCTTGCCGCCTCTTGGGACTACAGAGTCCGCCTAACCAGTGCTTCGCTAGATTGTCCTTTATGCGTAGGCTTACCAGTTCTCTAGAAAAACAGCAGTCTTGCATGATCGGGCGCAGTCTACGTAGTACTTCATTTACTTTTGTTTCCTCCTCACCGCTCTTTTCTTGATCGTGCTCGAAATCGCGCCCTACCTGTGACGCTTCTCTCGTTCTTTCCAGAAGTTTCCGTGCACCGAACCTCCATATCTGCGGTGTACCAGCGTTCTTGTAGAGTTGTGATTGTTTCCCGCGTGCCTGTCATATATTTTCTCCGTGTAGGTTGTGCCGTGCTTCCGGTTCTCAGCCGTGTGACGAGTTTCGCTTGGCCGAAATGCCGCCTCACGTCTTCGTCCCCATACTGGAAAAGGACGCAGCGGGTAAGCGCTAAGACATCTCTAAATTGCTCAAATTTCGATGCTTTAGTTAAAGAAGGGTCCCTCCAACCATCTCATTCGCTTCAAGAGATAGCCAATTACGAGCGGTTGATTGATTGTGAGAGACGAAAGAGGAATGAAGAGACAGCGAGAGAAATCTTTGCACAGCTTTTTCTCAGCAACGGCGAAGTTTCAAATAAAAAGGAGAGAGTATGAGACTTAGGACATTGAGAGCAATCGAATGATGTAAAAATGCATATGGTAGATATTGCCTGGAGGGGCCCTTTAATATTTCTCACGGTATTCTGCCTCAATGCAAAACCTTTGCAAAGCGAAAAATCATTCTGTCAATTCCTAATACGGTAGATCGGTGTGCCGCGCACCACGAATACATTGTCAAGAAGGAGAGGTAAAGAGCATGGCGATAAACACTAAAGCTAACTTCTATCACCCACCTAGATCTTCATAGAAATCTAAAAAAATATGGAATCCTTGTAATTTTCGCTTTCCAAAGGTCTAGAACATTGTGTTCTACTTGAGAGATGGGTAATTTCCGTTCCTTTAGAGTGCCAGTGGCGAATAAAAAGATAAAATATGCGAAAGTATCAGTTTTGGCGATCTCAGGAACTGTTCAGTCGTCAATATTTTTACGTTATGCTAGATTGGCAGCGTTTCAACGTGCGATAAATCTAACCTTGTGAAATCGAAGAAACACGCTTTTCGCCAATTAATGTCTTGACTGATACGGCCAACTTTCAGATGACCAAACGTTCGTGTATGGCAGGCGGGGCTCAGCATGCGCGCACGCAGGTATCTACAGTCCAAACATTTTTATTTTGTGATTTCGGTGCCTTTAGAGAAACTTGTTTACTATATTTTTGTTTTCTTTAATTTATTTTTATTGCGGTTATATCTTCTTTTCAACCTGGAATACTGTTAAAATGACAAGCATAAATAAGTTAAGGTAATTTAAGGTTTTTTTTCGTGCAGAAAGGCGCGCTCTATGATTCTCATCTGTGTTCGTCATTGTGTCCATTGTCGCGTTCCAGACAAGCTTGATCGCTCAAAAGATCAAACTCGTTGCAGTCATAATCGCCAACCCGAACCCTGAGGGCATTCGGGACAGCGTGGCCCGCTTCTGTACGTACGCCATAACGGCCGCCTTCCTCGTCCTCCTTGCCTTCATGTCTGTGACCTACCTCTCGTGAATCTACTAGAACCCTCGGAATCTTTCAACGATTACCTTTCCCGAGCTACTAACAACCAGCCCCAAACAAAGCCGTGATTTGGTTCGCGATTTCACTAACTGACGAATATATACCATGCATTGATTGTACCTACCTCAAATACTCACTGTAAATAGCCATGTTCACGACAATCCATTCAGTTTGAATTCTTCCGTACTTTGTATATCGTGTACCTTCCATAAGCTAGAAATGACATATCATCAAGCGATTCATGGCAACAAGCGTAACATGTACCTGCTCAATCTGAAAATGTTCTGTGTTGCATTCTCTTGACCGTGATGAAAGTGTGCCAATATATGTATGTGCAAGCGGGGATACAATACTATATCTGTGAAACTTAATTTTTATTGTCTATAATCTATTTGTTCACGTTCTCCAAACAGCAAGCGCCTATTTATAATCATATGGGGTTTTCGCATTTCAGAAAAGGTTCATCGCTGAGTCACCACAGAGTGACGTCTTCCAAAAGCCGCAAAATCATCATTCTGTTTCACTGTGTGCGGTCTAGTTCTGAGATCGTCCTCCCTTTCCCTCTTGTTCCCTTTGAACCAAGGGAAAGATCTAGTTCACCGAGACATTGAGTGCGAGAGTGAGTGGCTACAGATGATATGACGCAACGGCCGATAATAGGGCGGAGTACCGGGGGGTTGATAGTGCGCGAGGGGCGGCTCTTCACACTTATTTCGTGAGGCAGATACAGTGGAATAAATCGTTCATTGCTGCGAAATAGTGCATAGGTGAGAACATTCGCAGCTTTTGCAACTGAAGTTACGGTATGCTCCACGACTCCTGCACCTCGACATCTTTTCATATTTTTTTCCTTTAAATGGTATGGGACTACTCCGTAGCTTCCCTACTACGGGCTTATATTTTGGCACTTTCAAGTTATTTGTCCATTCGTATTGCTAATTTTCTTTGATTTAACCTCCTATTTTCCCAGTTAAATACCTTGTACTCTTTATCAGCTCGCACGGCTGCAGTTCTCTCTGTGTGCGTATGCGCGCACACGGAAAACAATGCATAACATAGAATACATTCAATCCGTTAAAAAACGTACTTACAACATTATTGTATACCACAGAATACAATGAATGTATTGGGATGGGTCCAATGTATACGTGGGTATACATTTATGTATTCCGATCTATACATTACCCCCAATACATGTAATCCTTTATACATATTTTTCTGTGTGGCGTATGCCAGTGTCTGTCAGTCTGTCGGTCTGGGTGCGGCCGGGAATAGGATGATGACTTCACGGGAAGGAGAGAACGAGACCGTGAGAGGCCGGGAGGGAGGGAGAGCGAGAGGCGGGGAGAGAGTGAGAGACGCCAGACGGAGAGAGAGTGTGTGACACGCGCTGTGAACGGGACCACGAGGGTGCATGTGGTCAGCACGCGGCCCGCTTCCCCCTCCTCTCCTCTATTGATCTCCGCCCTGCCTCGTCTGTCATCCCGCGCCTGTGTAGAATAGCTATTTTATAAGGTAAGTTCCGATATGGCTAAGGAAGATGCACCCTGTCATTCCTACTCGCAACGAAAAAGCGAAGCGGCGTGAAGGGAGCGAAAGGAAGCGGAAATGGCGTTTAGCGAAGGCTTTTTGTCGCTAAATCGCTTGTCTAGGGCCTATCTTTAAAGGGCTAAATGTTCGGCTAAATAATGGCTATCGTTGCAGGATGAGGCTCAAGCGAAAGGACGGGCCGCAAGGCGCGGCAGCGATAGCAGGTTGGCGTTGTTTATCTCTTCTCGCTTTGCTCTGGCCGTCTGCTCCGCTGTGCCTCGTTTACCGCCCTTTCGCACCTGCTATAATCGTTCTTTTGTGATGAAAACGCATACCGCTATCGATAATATTAACACCTAGCCAATTCATGGTCTTTGTGTCTTTTTTTTGTTCTCCACTTTTTCACCGTGATGCTTCAATGTTTATCGCTGTAGGCATGTACTGCAATTATCTAAGCGTGAAATGTTATCGGGAAAAGAATCAGATAGAGAACCCGATTGCAGACGTAGCAGTGCCCCTGGTCGACAAGAATGACTCTAGCAATAAGCCGGGAAAGGATGAGTGAGTTGTGGTCCTCTATCATTGGATACACTTGGTTTCAGAGCCAAAGAGAAGGTCAAGAAGGTATCGATCGCCAAACTGGTGAGATAGTCCTTTATCTCAAAATGTTCAAAAGCTTGAATGAGCAGTCCGTCATTACCGAATGATCAGCGGTCGTTTCGGACGATAGATAGATAAATAGATTTATACGACTTCACTAAGGAAATGCAGTATGACGGTGAAGAGAATAAAATTACAAATATATTCCAATCTTTCCAGTTCCGCTACGCTACCAAGGAGGACGTGGGCCTCATGCTCATGGGGGCCGTGTTTGCCGTGACGACCGGCTTCGGCCGCCCGTTCATGTCCATCTTTACGGGCAAGATCACGCAGGACTTCGTCAACGCCACGATAAACCTCCAGCGTAGGCTAACCTTGAACGCATTCCCTTGGCGAAAGCTGACAACATCAATTCATTTGTACATGATATCTACTACAAGAGTCTCTTCCTCCGTTCTCTCACTCGATGTCGTCTCCTCCAGCAGGTTTTCTACCACAGCTTTCCTCAGATGCCGTCACCGACGATGCGAAGGCCAAGGCCATCGACCATCTGAACCAGCGCGTAGTTAGGGGCTGCTTAGAGTTCGCATCACTTGGCATGCTTATCTTCCTGTCGGCTACGATGCAGGTACGCAGGCGTTTCATCATTTACGAGTAAGGTGATAAGGCTAGCAGCCATGTCCACAGACTTACATCGTGCTAGTCAGATTCAAAAACACTATTGAACAATGACTACGTATTTATTGCAAACTTCGTTAGAGCTCCTGAAAGGGGCGGAGATTGGATCTTACGCATAGGTATAGCATAAACCGTGACAGGTCTCGTGCTTCATGGTGGCCTGTGACCGAATGACGGACAGGCTTCGACGGGACTTTATGAGGTCCATCCTTCGTCAGGATATTGCCTGGTTCGACAAGAACCACTCGGGCACACTCGCCTCCAAGCTCTTCGAGTAAGCCGTCGTAAATCCAAAGTGAAATTTTACAATCGTCATAGATAGATGATGAATATAATAATATTTATCACCTCAAGGGTGTAACAGCAAATAAAGATGAAACAATGAAGATGAAGAAGGTAAGAATAATGTAATAATACAAGAACAATTCGAAAATTAAAAGAGTAAGGGGGAGAATGGGGAGAAGTACATGCTTGTTATTTTCAGCAATCTGGAGCGGGTGCGCGAAGGTACGGGCGACAAGCTGGCCCTGCTCATCCAGTTCTCGGCTCAGTTCTTCGGCGGGTTCGCCGTCGCCTTCTCGTATGACTGGCGGCTGACGTTGATTATGATGAGTCTTTCGCCCTTCATGATCGTCTGTGGAGGGCTTATCGCGAAGGTGCGAAAACTTCACCATTTTATTTTATAGGAAGGTTTTTTGACTAATCTATTACTGACTTATGCTTGAGCCACAGCGATGGAGAACCTGAGATCAAGTCGTCCTTCTCAGGTCATGAGCTCGATAACCGCTGAGGAGGGCGCAAAGTACGCGAAAGCGGGCGGCATCGCGGAGGAGGTCCTAGGTTCCATCCGAACCGTCCACGCATTCAACGCTCAACCTTATGAAGTAGTTCGGTACGATTCTGGATCACGACAAACCTATATAGCGAAGCCATTCCGCCACGACCAGTATTCAACGGAATTCAGCAGATTGCAACTGATAGGAAAGACGAATGTGGAATTTTTAGGTACGCGGATGCGCTGAAGCAAGGCAAGAGCGACGGGATCAAGAAGTCGCTGCTGATCGGCGGTGGCCTCGCCTTCACCTTCCTCATCATCTTCTCGTCGTACGCCCTCGCCTTCTGGGTCGGCACGGACTACGTCGCATGGGGCTGGGCCAAGCCCAGTACGGTCATTACGGTAGGCAACTTGCTATATCGCTAACATGACTAAGCGTGACTTTTTTGTTGTATAGGCATGGCAAAATAGCACAGTGTTGGTTCTCTCAGCCACGCGGCTAATCTGTCGAGATTAAGTCGCAATTAATGGTGACCTCCGACGAGAGAAATTGTGTAGAAACGAGAGGTTTATCGAGGAGGTCACCATTAGTTCGCAGTTAATGAGTGAGATTGAACGCCGCGCGGCAGGTATTCTTCGCCGTGATGATGGGCTCGATGGCGCTGGGCGTGGCTGCACCGCAGTACGCGGTACTGGGAGGGGCCCAGGGTGCGGCCGCGAGTCTCCACCAAGTCATCGACAGGGTAAGGCCACTACTTTCCCATTTTATGTAAAGGTCGTTTCCCCACATACGATTGCCGAAGCTCAATGCTGTGACAGAAGGCTCATCTGAATGCATCATCAAGGATTGTTGGCAGGTTCCCGAAATCGACGCGTACTCCTCGGAGGGTATTGTTCCGGAAAACGCTAAGGGTAGGGTCGTGTTCCGCAACGTACACTTTACCTATCCTGAGCGACCGGAGGCGGAGATCTTGAAGGTAATCTCATGAGCTACACAACTAGGGGGTTTTCTTTTTGACGCTTTTGCTCGGCTATGTTTCACACTTATATATACCGGGGTATGCCTACAGAGCACAAACACTGAAACGTAACCGTGGAAAAGCGTCAAAAAGAGAAGCCTACTACACAGCTTCTTTGCGGTATCATGATCATAGGGAGTCTCTCTGGACTGCGAACCCGGTCAAACGATTGCCGTCGTTGGGCCGTCCGGCTGCGGAAAGAGTACCTTGATGTCCCTTCTGCTGCGATTCTACGACACAACACAGGGAGAGGTTAGCCGTTGCATTACACTCCAAAGAAGCACATCATCGACAATAATGGCATAAAACTGCCTACCAATCCTACGGACCACACTCTAAAGGCTCCTTTCTTCTTTTTTCTTTTTTTTCTATCTTTTTTCTCATTTGAAAAAAAAACTTTTTTAGATCCTCATCGACGACGTGGACGTGAAGAAGATGAACCTCGGCGCCCTGCGTCGCTTGATCGGCGTCGTTTCACAGGTATATCTAGCAAAATTGCGAAAGCGAATCAGGACTCCCCAACTACAGCTTGGAGTGGCATAGAAACTCTTGGAACATTAGCTCATCTCAAAAGCTAAATCAAATCTTCCATCAGGAGCCGTTCCTCTTCGAAACGACGATCGAGGAGAACGTGCGGTTCGGAAGAGATGAGGTGCTGCATCCCGAGGTCAAGTGGGCCCTCCGGAGCGCCAACGCCGCCGACTTCATCGCGGAGCTACCGGAGGTAAGCTGGCTCCGAAATTACACCAACACGCGAATCAAATTTGCATTGGAATCTTTGCGCAACAGTGGTAGGGCCCGGTTTTTTTCGTTCCCCGTAAGTGCGAAGAAACTGGATAAGCAGCAATCACTCTAATATATTACTCTAATTCTGTGCCATTATTATATGTATTATCCATTATTATATGTATTATCAACAACTAGTGTGGATAAAGAATGAATGAATTAGGTTTCTCACTCATTTTGACGCTTTTCCACGGTTATGTTTCAGTTTTCATGCTCTGTAGGCATGTCCCGGTATTCATAGAAGCCTGAGACATAACTGAGCAAAAGCGTCAAAAAGAGAAATCTAGAATGAATGAATTAATAAATGAATGAATGAATGAATGAATGACATTGCAGGCGCTGAACACGAAGGTCGGGCCGCGGGGCATGCAGTTGTCGGGTGGACAGAAGCAACGGATAGCCATCGCCCGCGCGCTGGTTCGCAATCCCCGCATTCTGCTACTCGACGAGGCCACCTCAGCACTCGACGCGCACAGTGAGAAGGCTGTGCAGAAGGCCATCGACAAGGTAAGATCTAATATCTTGCTGTTGTCCACCATCAACTAATAATGGTACGTGATTTCCTGATGGACACACACATATTACCTTTACTGTTTGCTCAGGCCTCAGAAGGCAGAACGACCTTCATCATCGCTCATCGGCTGTCAACCGTTCGAAATGCCGACAAGATCTACGTATTGAAAGACGGAACGGTACTGGATAGTCTTTTCATTTGAAGCTTTTGATCTGAAATCACAAAAGTCTCGTTCACATCTTGCATTCCAGTTCGTGGAGAGCGGAAAGCACGATGATCTCATGTCGGCAAAGGGATGCTACTACGACCTTGTGCATTCCCAAGTGCTGGTCGACGTGGAATCGGGTGTGAAGGATAATGTTATTATAACACTACACCTTTTATTAATCCAGGCTAATTGTAAGCTGCAAGAGTGGAGAACATTCAAAGAGGGAGCATTTGATATTGTAGAATGCAATGTCTATTCTCAGAAAAGGAGCGCGAGGAAGAGCCCACTCCGCGGCACGTAGCACTGAGCTCCCGGCGTAGCTCGAGTGTACAGAAGATCGCTCCGAGCTCGAGCGTCTCCAAGGCTCAGGCAAAGAAGGACGAACTCGAACGGCTGAAGAGAGGTATCTACTCAATGAAAGTAAATTGTGACAAATTTGCCGGTACCGCAGTTAGTCACCAAGTCGTGCATATGTAGATATGTCGGAATCTTTCAGAGCTCAAAGAGGAGGGCGTCCCTCGTGCGGGTCTCTTCAAGATCCTCGGATTCGCGCGGCCCGAATGGCCACTCATACTGCTAGCTATACTGGCTACCTGCCTAAACGGCTGCGGCTTTCCCGTCTTCTCGCTCTTCTTTGCGGATATGATGGGCGTACGTTGCACCCAATTGTGGCTATTCCTTTCATCTTCCTTTCATCCCAACCATCTCGTAGTGTGATATCTCTCGTAGTAACCTGTCTCTCGTACCTCTCTAGTTGAAGCCTCGGAAAGCCTCATAAGCCTTATCTCCCGCGTTGAAGGTCTTCGCCATCACTGATGTCGAGGAGATGCGTGCTGAGGGCCACCAGTACTCGCTGTACTTCTTCTACCTGGGCTTGATCAGCTCCTCGACGCTTCTCATATCGGTATGCAGTGATGTTCGCTTTGTGCGACTTTCCATTCGATGAACCTGATGAACCTGTATATTCTTACCATATCTTGCAGTACGCGCTCTACTGCTACAGTGCGGAGAGCGTCACGATGCGGCTGCGCCTGAGCGTCTTCCGCAACCTCCTCTCGATGGACATCGCCTTCATGGACCGACCGGACAACTCCCCGGGGAAGCTGTGCACCCGCCTGGCGACCGACGCGCCCATGGTCAAGTCTGTAAGTCTCGCGTCTTTGAGATCAGCATTCCGATCTTTAGTAGCCAGACGATGCACAAGCTACGAATCCCGCGTGATAATGCAATTAAAAGGTTTGCAAACCAAATCTTTTATTGCATTATCAGACCGAGAGAGTGAGGAGGGGGTATGCACAGCAGTTACAGCAGTGCATTCAGAAAAGTACATTTTGAGCAGTATCTCGTTTCCTGATAGGTCGTTTGATATAACCAAATATACCATTCGGTGCCCCAAGTGGTCAGTAATATGGAAAAACTGGCCATTAGATCCAAAAACTCATTTTGAAAGTTATTAAATAAAAACCAAAATGAGTCAGGCGATAGATACGCTAATCGCGCTTGGTTTTCAAAGCCTACAGCGTGATCGTCTCCTGTGCAGGCTATCGACTACCGGCTGGGTCTCGTTTTCAACGCCCTGGTCTCCGTCTCGTGCGGTCTGGCCATCGCCTTCTACTACAGCTGGCAGCTGGCCCTGCTCTTGGTATGAACGAGCTTGGGGAAAGGAAGCAGTAAACGTAGTCTTCCCTACATTCTTTACCTATAGGTATACCTACACCGTGCACAGAATGGAAGAGGAAAATGTTAGTAAGATGACTGCTTCCCTTCCTACTTCCCCAGATTGTATAAGAACTTTTTGTATATTTTATGAAATCGATTGTGTAAAATGAATAAGAACTTCGTCAAGGTGGCGGTCTTCCCGTTCGTTTCCCTCTCGCACGCGATGAAGGCTCGCTACCACGGCGGTCGGGCCAAGTACGATACGGTCGCCCTGGAAAACGCGGGAAAGGTAATCATCTTCGTTAAGCCACATCAATCAACCCGCTAGTAGACCTACACTTACATATACTTTGATCTTAGCCAAAAAAGCCGAGAAGCGACCTTTTGGAGAAGCGAAAGGCCTCGGAGCTATCACATTTTGAGAGGACCTTCTTGGCTATGTTCAGATCGCTACCGAGGCCGTGGAGAACATTCGTACAGTCCAGTCGTTTACGCTGGAGAACTCGGTGCTCGAGCGCTTCTACCGCCAACTGGACTATCCGCTCAGGACTTCTGTCGGTGGTTCCATGATACAGGTAACGGTAGAACGGTGTAGATCGATCCCGGCATTGATTCGAGCACTAATCGGGGGCTATTAAGCTAAACCCACCCCCCCGATTAATCGGCGAATCCATCCCGGGATCGATCCTGGGATTGATCCCTATGCAGTTTTACATTGTAAACAATGGGATTGATCCTGAGATCAGTGGGGGCTTGCTACAAAGACAGAAGCATGAAACGGAGCTAGAGGCGATTAATCCCCATTCTGCAGGGCATGTCGTTCGGCTTCTCGTGCGGCGTTATCTACTTCCTATACGCGATAGCGTTTCGCTTCGGAGTCTGGCTCGTGGTTAGGTACTACATCGAGCCGATGGATGTACTGAAGTAAGCGTATAGCCAACTTGTCAAGTCTCAAGTATCTTCATACTAGCTTGTATGGGAGCAGCGCAGCTGCCTATTCGCATTGAACGTAGAAATAATGAGAGAACGCTTGTCAGAGTATAGTAGGGCTTGAAAACCACACCTTTTAATTGCATTATCAGACCGGGAGAGTGAGGAGGAACATGTAAGAATGAAGAGAGTCAGGCGATAAATACACTAATCGCGCTTGGTTTTCAAACCCTAGAGTATAGCCAATGGCCGTTTATGCAGAAATATTCAGCGTAACCGAGGACTCGGTCAGTTTCCCCGTTCCCCATTGCAGAGTGCTCTTCGCTATCTCGTTCACGGCGGGCGGCGCGGGTCTGGCCGCGGCCTACGTTCCGGAATACGTCAAGGCTACGATCGCGGCCGGCCTAATATTCAGGCTGCTGAAGCTCGAGACGAAGATCGATGCGGTGACCGAACCGCCTGAGTCGTTTGTGAGTTGATCAGAGAAGAGCCTATAATTTGTGTCCAGAAGTAGGGTTTTGGATGTCAGGCTAACATACCGTATCTTCTTTGTAAGTTCGTTTGGAGGCAAATTCATGAGAATCCCCTATTCAGGAGCTGAACGGAGAGATCGCGCTGAAGGGCGTTCGCTTTGAGTACGAGCAGCGCAAGGGCGTCGAGGTCCTGTCGGGTAAGGCACCCTTCTTGTTTTGTAGTGCCTTCTCAAGGCTCAGTACTGAATGTCGTGGAATGCTAATAATCTTTTCCTTGAGGCGTGGACCTCGAGGTCAAGAAGGGCCAGACGGTGGCCTTAGTTGGTCCATCGGGCTGTGGCAAGAGCACGCTATTCTCGCTACTGGAGAGATTCTACGACCCGGAAGACGGCAGCATAGTAGGCCTCGACTCTCTTTTATGAGCTAGGAGATATTTATAAAACGTCGCCGACACGAGTTTACTCATGACGCCGATGCTTCTTCCACTGAATTCGCTTGCAGCTCTTCGACGGGAAGCCTCTTCCGTCTCTGAACGTCAGGGGTGTTCGGAAGTACGTGTCCATCGTCGAGCAGGAACCAGCTCTCTTCGACGTTAGCATACGGTAGGAAGGGGCTCTTGGAAGTCCTGAAAGCTACCGTAATAGTGCTCAAACATTTACATATATTTCTATAAAGTGTTTACTAAGAAGAAGAAGAAAGCCTCAATGCTTTGCCTGTCAACTCCCTTTTCAGAGAGAATATCTGCTACGGCACCAAATGCAGCGAAGAGGAGATGATTGAGGCCGCGAAGGAGGCCAACGCCCACGGATTCATTACCGATTTGCCGCAGGTGGGCTGACAATGAGCCAAAATTCAGCAGCAGAAGGCTCAGAACGCTCGATAAGGCTCGAGTTGAGAACTTCTGCTGAATTTCTAGGCCTGTCTTAGGTAATGCCTATTTTAGGGCTACGACACGCGAGTGGGCGAGAAGGGCGTGCAGTTGTCGGGCGGGCAGAAGCAGCGCATCGCCATCGCCCGGGCACTCATTCGCAATCCGACCATCCTTCTGTTGGACGAGGCCACCAGTGCCCTGGATATGGCCAGCGAGAAGGTATTGCCTTTGCAATTATTCGTATCTTTTCCTGCCTTTTCGAGCCTGATTTGTTCGTCCTGGTCGGAGAGTCGGAGTCCAAGAGTGTAGTTGCGGAGATATGTAGATTTTACTATATCCATTTGCATAAATCTATCGTAGTTATGTTATGAAATACATAAATCATTTACAGGTCGCGTTTTACTACGGTATAATTTCAGGTAGTCCAAGAGGCCCTGGAGAGTGCGAGGGCCGGTCGAACCTGTCTGGTGATTGCGCATCGTCTTGCGACGGTTGTGAATGCCGACCGAATCGTGGTCATGAATGGAGGCAAGATCATCGAGCAGGGCAAGCTAGACACTTTTTAGCAATAATAATTCGATTTTGTTTCATAAACACCTAAATCTGAAAGGATACACAATGTTCTAGACCTTTGGAAAGCCAAAACCACAAGGATATCATCTTTTTAGAGTTCTGTGAAGCTTTAGGTGGATGATAGAAGTTAGCTTTAGTGCCTATCACAATACCCTTCCCCTCTCCTTCACGACAATATATTCGTGGTACGCGGCACACCGATCTACCGTATTAGGAAATGACAGAATGATTTTTCGCTTTCCAAAGGTTTTGCATTGGGGCAGAATACCGTGGATAGTGCTGCAAAAGCTTGATTGAGAGCCTTGGTTTCTTCCACTTTTGCATTAGAGATTTTTTTACTTTATTATTATTTTTATAAGAAAATATTGCAATTAAAATGTCTTGCTTCAGGAACGCACGCGGAGCTGATGGCCCTACACGGTGCATACCACAAGCTGAGCGTGGACCAGACCTCTCATAGTGCTTGAAGCACGTAAAGTGAAGTAGACGAATTATCTAAAAATTTATAATACGAGCATATAAATTAGCCTGGAAGAGCACAAACAAACAAATTAGCTGTTAGAGAGCTTAGACTTACTCACGTAACAGTATTTATGTAAAAACCCAGATCTCTGCAAATCACTAGTCTGCAAAAAGTGTACAGAGCATATCCACATTATTTGGTTGTTTGTTGATACTGGTTTCCGTAGACACTGCATTGTAAGGCCTCGATTGTATGATCTCATCGCTTCTGCACTTCAAGATTCAAAGAAATAAGTACCATGGAAATGTTTATAAAGCTACTGACTTTTTGTGAGCAAAGATCCGCACGCATTCTGCGTATTTGTAGCCGCTTTCTTCGAACATTCACAGTCGATCGTCATGACAACCGTTTCCTATTGAATAAGTGTGAAGGCGGTAGGCGATTTCACTACCGCATATCTAACTTTCTTTAAATATACAGTAATCGGCATTTCTCTTCCCAACAATGGAAATTTTGTCAATAACAAGTTCTCTTGACTAGCTGTTCTGAAATGCCTTGGGAGATATCTAAATGATATAGCAGATTATTTTTCCTATCTACATATAATAGATTGTCCTCTGCTGTTTTTCTCTAATGCTCCTTGCTGCGGCCCCTGACTCATCGTTATTCGCTTGTTCAGAATGATGATTATGGCCAAAAGCATGTGCATTCTCGAAGAAAATATGACATTTGAGCCGTACGAAAGCGAGAATGGAGAGAGAGAACGGGCGATGAGAGTCTTTACTCGACTAGGGGAAATACGAGGGCAGAAGGGAGAAGGAGAGTGAGCGAGAGCGCACGGAAGAGTAGAAAGAGCCAGTGCACGCTTTCCCTCCCTCCCCTACTCTCTCCGGCAATCCTCCCCCTCCTCTCCGCCTCTTTCCCTCCTCTCACCTCCCATTCCATGCCATCGCTAGGACACCACACTTATTGTTAGACTCTTCAAAGTTGTAGTCAGTCTACTCCAAATTGTAGGGGTAGGTAAAGTCTCGATTTCTGACAGCTCCTGGCCCCAGAATCGATGCCCTTTCCCTTGGCATGTCCCCGCACTCTCTTCTCCTTGCCTTGTCATTCTGCAGCTATTTTCTCTCCCCTCACATTTGCATAGAGGCGCCTTTCTGCCATATCGCAGCGAGACATCGATGTGAAATCACTATCTGCCGCGAAACATCCACAATGTCGATTCTTCCATAATATAGTCTACGCTCTTTTCTCTCCGCATTACCTTGCCTTAAAAGATTCTCCACAAATGTCACCACGATATGAAATACTTTGCCAGAGATTTCACCGAGTCTAGGAAGTAGAGTACACTCAGCGAAATTTCACCACCATACATCACCTAGTGAATCAGTCAATCATTCAATGACGCACAATTCACCAGCGGACTGGTGAAATGTGTGTGGTGAATGATTCACTAGATGCTGTATGGTGGTGAGATTTCGCTGAGTGTATCCCACCATCCACCTATCTATTAATCTACCGACCGACCAACACCCACCCATCACTCGTCGATCACCTTGACATTGCACGGTCGCTTGTTCCGATCCTCGATTCGCTCATATTGATCCTGCCTCTCTTGTTCAACCACCCTTTTTCCATCTCCTTGCTGACCGTTTGGCACGTCTTACATCAATACTCTGGATGATGTTCGTGTCACCTTTCACTCCTCCTTGGGTCCTTTCACTAGACAGAGTTGTTACAGTGTGTAGTATGCCCGTTCTATTGTTAAAAGCTTGTCAAACGAGAAGCTATGCATATCTATGAATAGAGAGACATGTCTCGTGTTATATTATGTCGCAGTATGGCCGAATGCATAAGTGACTATTATTATTGCTGTGCCTTTCAGCATGGGTACAAACCGGAAGGAGAAGGCAAGACAGCAGAACGGCAGGAGTACGGGTGAGTATTTATCTGCTTCTTCCTCCATCTCTCTCTCTCTCTCCGTCCCACTCGCGAACACACAAACAGACATATAGATAGATACACATCTTCATAGTCACTCACTCTCTCACTTTCACTCGTCTTACACACAGACAGACACTTGCCCATCCAGACTGGTCTTTGCTCTTTCGAGTCAAAAGCACGTAGAGATTCTGCAGCGGAAAGAGGTCATCTTGGATTCCGCAATGCAACAATCCTGGCCAAGCGAATCTAATCCTTTCTATGGTTGTAAATTATCTATGATTTACACATAAACAATAAAAATTGTACAATAAGTCCCGATTTATTATCTCCAAAATCCTCCCCCTTTTCAAAAGACACTCGGTGTTGAGCGCAGTGCACTGTTACACTGGTTTTCGATCGCTAAACAAAAGATACGCCGATACGGCTTTGGAGAAGGTTGCGAACTGTGAGGGCAGGGGTACTTTGCAGGAAAAAGGGCACGAAAACAGAGCTCTTCAGTGCATTGATTTCACTCAATATTCCGTGACGAATCGGCATTCCTATAGAGAGATATTACAAGTTCCACGAAAGTTGACAAAAAGTACGCAAACGATTGCGAACTGTCTATGCAAATACGCGCGCTGATCTACCTCTCCGGCTCCAATTTTTTTGTGCGATACTATTACTTTCTGCCATAGTAACACGTAAGGAGTCAATTGGACAGCGTGATCAGCGGGAATAGTTTGTTATTTCAATCAAAAGTATTAAATCGTTCCGTTTTTGAGGACAACTCCCGTGGAACCTGTAATAGCGCGGTCAAGAGAGCGCGAAATAGGAATAACGTTTGGCGATGTGCTTTGTATTTCCAAAAAATCTACTGCTTTGCAGATGAGTCTATTCCGCTCGTTGACCGCCTGCCGTGGAAGCGACGAAAATCGGAGAAGGAAGAGTGAGTAATTGGGGTGGGAAGATGGGGGAGCGACGGGGCAGGTCGAGGAATTACGAAAGAACTTGGCCTAATGGACACTCGGGAACACTTACGCGTAGGGAATACGTTGTATACGTCGTCAATCGCGGAAATTGAACGACTTCATACATCATTTTATTTCCAGACCGAAAGAAGAGGTCAAGAAGGTGTCGGTTCTGCAGTTGGTAAGTGCATTCTCTTATTGGGAGTACTGCGTGATCCTCATTGTTGTTGAATGCTTGATGAGTCTTCGTGAGATCAGGAATGATTCCAAACCCAGGTTTAATTACCCAAGTTTGAGGGTAATTAATCTCACTGATGATGACATGTAACGGTCGAAACGTCTGAGATAAAGCTGGCTCCAACATCGCCTTCTACTCACACCTCATTCATTCCTGATCTCACGAAGACTCATCAAGCATTCTCTTATGGGGGGCGAACTTTCCTTATTCCTTTACCCCGTATTATGAGAGAGGTCGTATTCGTGAGGAAGCGTCTGGAGCAAGCATCGCAGCTGAAAATTAAACGCGATGGAGCATACGATTAGTCACCGTTGCTGGTTGTTTACGATAGAAACGCAATTCGCGCTTTCGATCGACCTCCGGTTTGCATTGCGAATCACTGTGTGGGTCTGAAATTAGAATTATCTTATGCTTTGGCTAAAATCACGCAGGAAGGAAGCTCCTCAAGAAATGCATAAAACAAACCACAACGAAAGTTTCGATGGCGTAGGAATATAGCTATCATCAGATATCTAGCTTCGGGCTCCCCGAAGTCCTAGAAAATAAGCGTAATCTGTGCAGTTCCGCTACGCGACCCCCTCGGACCGTCTCCTCCTCCTGGTCGGTTCCCTCCTAGCCATCATCACTGGCCTCGGCATGCCCTTCATGTCCATCTTCATGGGCAAGATCACGCAGGGCTTCATCAACGCAACGATAGACCTCACGTGTAAGATCGATCGGATAAATTTGCCACGTTACTTTCATAGTTTTGAGATATTCTATTTCAATTTTACGCGTAAGTATACTTCATAGAATGGCAGCCGACTAGAAGATTGAGTGAGAAACCCACGTCCAGTTGTTCTGTGCTCGGATCGCGTTGTTATAGAGATGTGTAGTCGGACCGCCCATGTATCTATAGCCCGCTCTTGTTCTATTTGGGCGACTTCGAAAACAACCAACAATGACAACATTCGTGCATACATTTCCTCAACTTCCCATAGGCAAAAAGCTGGAAATCAGCGCATAGATGCTGCGGCTGAACAGACATAGAGTGAACTGTTGCAGCCCAATTATTCGGGGATAATCGCGTAAAACGCGCTCTAGACTCTCTCCGCATCCGTTCTACAGAGAGATTTGCTCTATACGTGCAGAAAATGATGGGGTGAAGCTCAAAGATAAATTGCCCGCGCAGGGACCTGTTAACAATATAAAATCACTTTAGGTTAAGCTAAATTCGCCCCTCTATGCAGTTGCCTTCACGGACGAGGCGAAGGCGCGGGCGATGGACTCGTTCACTGAGTGCGTCGTTCGGGGCTGCATACAGTACGCGACCATCGGGCTGGCCGTATTCGTGTCGGCTACCGTACAGGTTACCGGAATTCCACAATCGCAGCTAAGTAGCGAGAATCGGAAGCGCTCCTTCATCAGCCAAACTGCGCCTTTTTCTCTTGCAGATTTCGTACAGCATAGCATTCCGCCCAGTGAAGCATGTGTCTAATAGCGAATTGACCACTACTTTTGAATTTTCTCAAGAGTGGCTGAACCAATCTCTACCAAAACGCTAAATATTCGCTATTAGAACGCTTGGAATGCTATGACAGATGTTAGCGCTTTCAGAAATTTACAAAGGGGTTCATGAAAGGATTTTGGAATGGTGGAGACCTGAACTGAGAGGGGTGATATCTGCAGGTTTCTTGCTACCTGATCGCCTGCGAGCGAATGACGGACCGGCTACGGCGGGACTTTGTCCGGGGCATCATGCGCCAGAACATCGCCTGGTTCGACCAGCACCACTCGGGCACGCTGGCCTCCAAGCTGTTCGAGTACGTGCATTATGTCCGCTAGAGCTTCGATTAGGACCGCAATGCGGTTAAATCTTATGAGGTGGTCTTTCTTTCGTTATTCTTTCTCTTTTCTTTCGTGGACTGGCGCCAAAGGGTATGGGCACCTCAAAATATTGCAATCAAAGTAAATCGGAGAGCTTGCAGTAACCTGGAGCGGGTCCGCGAGGGAACGGGCGACAAGCTGGCCCTGCTCATCCAGTTCTCGGCTCAGTTCTTCGGCGGGTTCGCCGTCGCCTTCTCGTATGACTGGCGGCTGACGTTGATTATGATGAGTCTGTCGCCCTTCATGATCGTCTGTGGCGCCTTCATCGCCAAGGTGAGAGGCTTGAAGCGTAATACAGATGCGTAATGCGCATTACAGGAGCCGGCCCACGAGTACGGTAGCATTTTGAATTCGCGCGCTACCCTGATATGCAATCGAGGCCTTTCCGCTCATCTTTTCCCACAGTTGTTTTTGTGAAAATGATCGGAATAATGTGAAAAATCGATCTAGCAATGAATCAGAGCCGTATCTCACAGCAGTCAGCTAGTATATACAATTTTGTGAAAAGCGCGTTGCTCTTTGCACCTTCAGTACTACGCGGAGCGTGAATGAAATCGCATAAGATTCGGATACCCGATCAGGATGATTAAATAGATCTAAAGAATAACGTAAAGAGCGACTATGGCCAGTAACTCGTGGTACGGCTCCTTTAATATGCTCATTTCTAGCTTTTTATAGCACATTGCACAACGCTGAGCTTTTGTAATGATTCAACATGTGTAGCAAAACAGTAAGATGATGGCACTAATAGGTAGGATTGTTTAGTAGAGTTCTGCAATCGAGTCCCTCTCATTCATCCTTTCCTCTTCGATTCCCTCAACCAGTCCCCCTGCCAATCGAGTCCCAAATGAGTCCCTCGAGGGACTCGATTGGGACTCGCGACTCGATTGCCTCAATCGGTGTAGTTCCTTCAACAAAAGTTTTTTTTTGCATGAAGGACAGAAAGAAATGGAGGGACTCGATTGGGACTCGTTGAAGGTTGAATCGAGTCGCATTCGAGTCGCTCCATTCATTCGTCGAAGGGAATCGAGTCCCTGCGGGTCGACCACTAGGAAAGAATGAGGGACTCGATTGCAGAACTGTAGGTACTGTTTAGATCGCACGATTTGCAGGTGATGAGCGCGCTGACGGCTGAGGAGGCGTCCAAGTACGCGGTGGCGGGAGGAATCGCCGAGGAGGTCCTGGGCTCTATCCGAACCGTCCACGCCTTCAACGCGCAGCCGTACGAGGTCGAACGGTGAGCGGACATAGTTGCAACTCGTTCCATACGTCCGCACGCATTACTTTGATTCATCCATATTATAATACCTACATAGCATGTTAAGTCGCACTGGCCCGGAGAACGTTGTTGACAGTATCTAGCACTGCAGGTACGCGGCGGCGCTTCGTATGGGCAAGAAAGACGGCGTCAAGAAGTCGCTGGTCATCGGCGTCGGGCTCGCCCTCACCTTCCTCATCATCTTCTCGTCGTACACGCTCGCCTTCTGGATCGGCACGGACTACGTCGCGTGGGGATGGGCCGATGCCGGGACCGTCATGACGGTACGGCTGACCAGCGAATTAATTGTTGTGCAGCTAACGCGGAATTCATCTTGATCCTCTAACAAGGTCTTCTTCGCCTTGCTACTGACCTTGATGAAAAAACAACTTGAACTTGAAGGTCTTCTTCGCCGTGATGATGGGCTCGATGGCCCTGGGGCTGGCCGCTCCACAGTACGCTGTTCTAGGTGGGGCACAGGGTGCGGCGTCGAGTCTCCACGAAGTCGTCGATAGGGTAGGTACCATGTAAATGCGACTATTGTTGACGGTGGCTTGTAGTAAGCGGTATAAGCCATTCATCATGAAAAGTATCGAGCGGTATGGATAAGGTGAAGCGTAGCAGGTCAAAGACCTCGCACATTGAGATACCCGAAATCGACTCGTACTCGACCGACGGCATCATTCCCACGAATACGCTGGGCAAGATCGAGTTCCGCAACGTGCGCTTCACCTACCCCGGACGGCCGGAGGTGGAGATTCTCAAGGTGTCTTCTTTTCGCAGCTACTGGTCTCCTCTTGACTGCTTGTCAGGCGACCGTGTGAACGCAATTTAATTTAGTGTAATCTATGCTGAGTACACCGAGAGAAGTTTCCGTAACTTTTTCGGAATAATTCCGGATCTGACCCTACATCAGGAATCCATTCCTCAACATTTTACGGAATATTCCGCAGCTATTTGCGTAATGATTTCCCGATGTATCCTCAGGTCCGGAACAATTCCGCAAAAGTTACGGAAACTTCTCTCAGTGTATGTTCAGTGATTAGTGTAACCTGACTGAACATCTCTCGTTCAGGGCATCTCTCTAGACTGCGAACCCGGCCAGACCGTGGCCTTCGTAGGCTCGTCAGGCTGCGGCAAGAGCACCTCCATCTCCCTCCTGCTCAGATTCTACGACCCGACGGCCGGCGAGGTAGGGCGCACTAGATAGATGTCTCCCAAACGAATATTATCGGATTTACGGACTTGTTTTTACGGAGTTCCCTTGTCGGTGATTCGATGAGCATGATCCACGAGTATCCGAAAGAGGCATGCCACAGATTCTGCTGGACGGCGTGGAGCTGAAGCGCGTGAACATAGGCTACCTGCGGCAGTCGATCGGCGTCGTCTCGCAGGTATAGTGGAGTAAACCGGTCCGTCCGTTACTTTGATTCCAAAATGAGTCTAATTCTCTCACTTTTGCACACTTTCTCTCTCGCCTGATATTCGTAACGATTTACTGACGTATCTTTTTATTCCACTATAGATACATCGATAACATGTAAACATGAGAAATTCCTATAGCACTTCGGAATGACAGGACGTTTGTTGTCACACAACGCAATACGTGAAAAGTTGATGGGCTCGAAACCTGCGATTACCGAACTCTGCTTGACAGGAGCCGGTCCTCTTCGACACGACGATCGAGGAGAACATTCGGTTCGGACGGGCGGACGTCACGAGGGAGGAGATGGTACGGGCACTGCAGAAGGCCAACGCCTACGACTTCATAGCTAAGCTACCGGAGGTATGTCAAAAACCTTTTTGTTATACTTTCTCCTACCGCTTCCACGTTATACTTTCTCCTCACAGCATTCCAAGCGTCATAATAGCGACAGTGAACGGAAAAATTATGCATTTAAAAACTTAAGCTCGCCACTGTGAATTGAACAAGTTCTGAAAATTTGGTGTTAATTGGTTCAGCTACTCTTGAGAAAATTCAAAAATAGTGGTCATTTCGCTATTAGACACATTCTTCACAGGGCGGAATGCTGTGTCCTACCGTCTTTATAGTCAAATGGTGAAGAAGAGATATTTGAAGGGTCTCAAGACGCTGGTCGGCACGCGGGGCATCCAGTTGTCGGGCGGACAGAAGCAGCGCATAGCGATAGCCCGGGCTCTCGTTCGCAACCCGCGCATTCTCCTGCTCGACGAGGCGACCTCAGCACTCGATTCACAGAGCGAGAAGGCCGTCCAGAAGGCGCTGGAGAACGTAGGGTTTCCATCTTACCGAGAAAGACTCAGATTTGTATTGATGATCGGCTTGAAGGCTTGAAGGTCTTAATAGATGGATAGCTAATTGTAGGCTGCTGAGGGTCGCACTACATTCGTCGTTGCCCACCGACTGTCGACTATCCGGAACGCCGACAAGATCTACGTCTTCAAGGACGGCATGGTACGGTTTGGCCGTAAGAATGAGCCAATTGCTCATTGCCAGTAGGTAGATCATCCGCTTTATGTGAACCCGACCCCTGTTTTGTTCGACTACAGCGCCGTGAGTTGCGCTCTAGCAAAGTAAAAAGCGTGTCTGCAGATCGTCGAGAGCGGAAAGCACGACGACCTCCTGGCCCAGAAGGGCCATTACCACGACCTCGTCCACGCGCAGGTCTTCGCCGATGTCGACGAAGGTGGGTCCAAGAATGTCCCAACAGGGCAGGTATCGTAAGATACACGCTCCGTACCAGGCTACTTAAGAACTTCGCACGTTGAGATGATGAGTAGTCTGATTGTTAGCAACGCTAGATTATGTGCTGATATCGCTACGTTAGCGATTTGACGCATTTAGATGCTGAGGAAACGGAGAGGGAGCTGCTGACCGCTCGTCGCATCTCGCGAGACCACGACGCGGACAAGTCGGCAAGGCGGGCTTCTGAGGCGCACGTAGAGAAGGATGACCTGAAGCGGCTGAAAAGAGGTCGGGTTACAGATATTACAAACTCTTACATGCTAAGCTCTATGCCTGTAGCTTTAATTTTATTTAATTTTATCTACGCTGTACGCGTAATGTAGATAGTAATACTTCCCTTGCAGAGCTCGAGGAGGAGGGCGTGCCGCGTGCGGGCCTCTTCAAGATCCTGATGTTCGCCAGGCCGGAGTGGCTCTTCATCTTCACGGCCGTCCTGGCCACGTGCATCAACGGCTGCGTCTTTCCCATCTTCTCACTGTTCTTCTCCGACATGATGGCTGTAAGCTATTATATTTATTATATTCATAACATTCAGATCCTATCGTTTGGCTTTATGCGTATTTGCCTGTTCTAGGTGTTCGCTATCACCGACACGGAGATGATGCGGAGCGAGGGCCACCAGTACGCGCTGTACTTCTTTTACATCGGTCTCGTCAACTCGGTCACCATCGTGATCTCCGTGAGTGCCCATCAATTCAGCAAGTCTACGTCACCTAAAAGACGTAGAGTAGGTATTAGAATAAGATAGGTACAAGGTAAATCGCCGAATATACGGTTGAGGGAAACGTCCCGTCTTATCGTTTCTCAGGCGGTGAAAATAGAAGCTCTTCTTCCCCCAACTATGCAAGAGTTGCAGTACTTCCTCTACTGCCTGAGTGCGGAGCGCGTCACGATGCGGCTGCGTCTGAACGTCTTCAAGGCGCTCCTCGCCATGGACATCGCCTTCATGGACCGACCGCGCAACGCGCCCGGCAAGCTGTGCACCCGATTGGCGACCGATGCGCCCATGGTCAAGACGGTAAGTAGATCAGATCCTTCCAGTATTTCAATGAAAAGCAATAATCATTAATCTTGGAGCAAAATACGGGTAATTAACATACTGGAAAAATATTTGTAGGCTATCGACTACCGGTTGGGCATGGTCTTCAACGCGGTCGTCTCCGTCTCGTGCGGTCTGGGCATCGCCTTCTACTACGGCTGGCAGATGGCCGTGCTCATGGTAAGCCATGATGCCTTTGAGCCGTGAAATGGTAACCTCTAATCTGGAGTTTGTAAAAAAGGAAAGTGTTTGCAAGCAGACGCCTTTGCGTCGTAGAATGGCTTTTGAGCCATAGATTTGCTAATTTGTACGATTAGAAGGGAACGTGATGAGCAGCCTTTTGTGTTCTTAAGATATGCATCTTCCCGCTGTCGTCGGTGGCTCACGCGTTGCAGGCGCGCTACCACGGACGGAAGGCGACGGGAGACAATGCTTCGTTGGAGACCGCGGGAAAGGTAGCTACGGAGTACAAACAAAGGACTAAGCACTTACTCATAGCCGCATCACAGCATCTTCTATGCAGTGTAGCGCATTGCATACTCCCCGAGGAACTGTTACCCTTGAACGAGGGAACAGCGCTGTGCTTTCACTGGACGAGCCGTCGTACCAGCATGTACTCCTGAAAGTGTCATAGTAGATAATCTCAACCACTCACTGCCTCAACGTTTGTCCTTATCAGGATTATTACATGTGTAACAACTTACATGATTAATCGATTATTTAAGCTTAGTCCTTTCCAGATCGCCACCGAGGCCATGGAGAACATCCGCACGGTGCAGTCGCTGACGCTCGAATCCACCGTTATCCGGCGCTTCTCCGACCTGCTCGACGGGCCGCTCAAGACGGCGACTAGGAAGGCGATCATACAGGCGAGCTATCTATGGCGGATATCTTCTATCTACCGTATGGTGTATTGCCCCCGCATATAAGTAATAACTTTATATACAGGATCGGAATAGACAATGGAAGATGGGGGGAAAGAGCGGTGTGGTGAAGTGGATTGGATGGAATGGAGCGGAGTGGGATGGAGAAGAGTGGATACGGTGGTGGAGAGTGGATTGAGTGGTCCTTGATGATC
>LS905696.1:200635-210687 GCA_900490955.1 Micoletzkya japonica | reverse complement strand
GACGGCCTGCTGCAGGCGACGCCTCACAAGAGGAAGCGGCGCCATGGCGGATCCCTACTTCCAGAAAATGACGATTATCTCGCTCTAGATACGCCCTCCGCAAAAATTGAACATAGTTTTCTACTCCGTTTTTGACGCTCTTTTGAATGGTACATGTCTCATTTGAATCCCTTTCCGCGAGGTCAGACCATCTCCTTGTGAGAGCTGTAGTGTGAATCAATGCACTCATATCCTTCTCTACATGAAAGAATCAAGGCACTTTGAAAGGTACCGACGTTGCTATTTGATCAATGAAATAGTACAACCTTCTGCTTCAATGAGTTATCTATGCAAAAAAGCGCATAGGATAACTCATTACATACATATACAGTAAGACGCATATACAGTACAGCATATACAGCATATACAGTAAGACGCATATACAGTACAGCATATACATCATATACAGCAAGACATTGTCCACCGTCAAATTCGAAAAATAGAGGCATAGTACCGTAATTTCAACGTAATTGCACTCACTGTTCCCACGCAGACTGCCTGAAGGCCCAAATCTTGCTGATTTCGACGTAGATGGTGTCGTCGTCCTTCAGAATCGGACGAAACGCATCGAGCCGAATGAACTTCTTCTCCTTTCCAACGTCCGTCAACAGTTCTACCTCAAAGAAGCAAACATTGCAAAAGGCCCTGACCAGTCCACATCATACGTGGGCAATTATTTTAGACCGGCGCCTACCAATGTATAAACGGAGGCTTCTGTTAGCCTACCAATTAAGTATCAAGTATAATGTGGTGCCTACCAAGTAGATTTCTGGCAAAAAAAAGAGGGGCCTACCACCTGACAGTCGGGTCTCTGCCCATTTATGGTCCACATATCTTTTAAAGCCTAGTAGCTGAAGTAGAAACTATTAACCAGCCTTGCTAAACGTAGTAGGGTTTGAAAACCAAGCTCGATTAGCGTATTTATCGTATGACTCTCTTCATTCTCCTATTCCCCTCCTCACTCTCTCGGTCTCATAATGCGATTAAAAGGTTTGGTTTTCAAACCCTAAAATGGAGATACCAGCTTCTTCTTCAATATAACGTATTGTCTTCAACTTCATATTTCATTTTAATTCATAAACAGCAAGTAAATGTATATTAATTAAGTATATACATATTACATAACTTGACCGGAATTTGCTCCTCCAAACTTCGAACCGTAATAGAAACTCGAAGTGGAGAAGACGAATCAATTCTGATCTTCCACATCGAAATTGAATCGAAGTACACATTTCTAAAAAGTTGTGTGAAATAAGTTTGAAAGCTCCTTAATCCTAGCCCTCATTACGATCAAGCGCTACACCTTAATCTGAATTTGCAAAACAAAGCGAGAGACAATAGGCTATCCATAGCACCCGACGGTCAGACCCATACGTAAGCAGGTTTAACGATGATCATATTTTTTCAGTTCGTAGCCTACCATAGTGTAATCTGTGTGGTTCTTAACCAGCAAAACTACGCTGTACAGTGTGATACCTACCAGGTCAAGTTTCTGACAAAAGGGGAAATATGGCCTACCACCCGACTGTCGGGGTGCACTTTTGGTCGGACCCGTGTGCACACATATGAAACCGACTCACACATCGCGCACGGAGCTGCTAAAGATGAACGTAACTCCGTCAAGTCGCTTGACGCAGATATTGCTCTGCAAGAAAGGGGATCAGACCTGACCAGATCAGATCAGGTCACCGATTTAAGAGTATACTTAAATCGGTGACGAAGCTTACGGTGTCCGTCTTCAGCCTTTCGTCTAATGCCTCACCCAACTACTCATTTTCAGCAAAATGTTCCGCGTGAATGCCCACTTACGACAAGTTAAATAGCAGAATGAAGTGCAGTAGGTATGTTTCTACTGACGGAACGTTTCCTTCAATATAATTTGCTCATTATTATTATTATGATTATGATTATGATTATTATTATTACATATGATCGAACATATTCGACTCCTTAACTCACCTCGCCCGCTGGCAGTGCCACTTCGGCCACCATGCTGACAACGCAGAGAATTCGGAATTCACCAGAACGCCTAAAATACTCGCAATCAGCGTCAAATTAGCCGATTCTACAGTTGATAAAATGAAATGAATACAAGAAAGTATGCAGAATTAATCCGTTGTAAGCAGTTTCTTTTGTTTGGAAAATAGCATGACGATTGACCAAACGGACATACATAAGCTGAATTTCAAAGATCACAATTTCCAAAAAACAGCGCTACAGCCGCGAGTTGAGCAAACGCGGATGCCCGAAGACCTCGAAAAAAAGGAAGAAAAAAAGCTGTCCATTTGATGTAGGGCCGTCCAATAAACAATCGTGCCACGTTTCATACGTCGTGAGTATTACAGTAACCCGCAAGGTCTTTTTGAAGATATAGCAACGCCACTGACATCGACTCTCAAACCAACACCACTCCTTCATTTATTATTTATCAGAAATGAAACAATTGTATTGATCGAAAATGGAAAAAAAAACCATAAAAACTTAAGTTAGCTAAATTACGAATGGTTACACAGCTCAAAGCATGAACAGCAGCAAACCAACACCATAATAAGTGCAACAATGCTTGCGTAGCATGAAATGACGCCAAAGGCGTAGATAGGCCGTAAATGGCCGATTACGTTTTACGCTTCTCCAAATAGCAAGGAATGCTTATATCTTGAGCACTAACACACAAAATAGCCACGAAAAAACACGAAAACGAAAAAAGAGTTCGAAAGAGGATCTTAGGGAATATACAATGGTGATTCAGAGACGAGCGAAGTAGCCCAGATTAGCTTCAGCGCTTCGCGAGAGCTTGACTTCTTTGCCAATAACATGCTTGAGGCCGCTG
Organism: Micoletzkya japonica; assembly: GCA_900490955.1. NCBI lineage: Eukaryota > Metazoa > Nematoda > Chromadorea > Rhabditida > Diplogasteridae > Micoletzkya > Micoletzkya japonica. The sequence goes on along the minus strand of LS905696.1, from coordinate 207,818 downwards.
TTCGACGATGGGTCAATAGCAAGCGACAGTTCATTACGGTTATCTACCACGAGATACGAAGGTTCAAAAGGAAACGAGCTTGGGTATACGCCCTGTACCTTCGGGCATGTCATCACATCGGTACCGCATCTATCCCCGGCATCCAAATGAATGGGTCCAATCGGGGGCTCGAAGTAGATGCCGACCTGGTTATTCCTCGCGTAGACCGTCGTGGACGCTCCTCGGTCGAAGGCCTCGAAGACTTCGCGTCGCGTCCTCTCCTGGGTACAGGTGATCTCAACGTCCGCCGTACTCCTATATCCAGCAATGTCGTGCACGATCGAGACCACCAGCACATTCGACACGGAGCACGAGGCAACCCCGATCGCCTGAACGCGCTCATTTGAAGGGGTGAATCTGCAAATCGGCAGGTGCCCATACATCGACCGACCCGGTTGATAAAAATGTATGGGCACCCGCCGATTCACACAGCCCCCCCCCCACTTCTCGATTCGACCCAACCAAAAAAAAAACGAAAAATCCTCACTTTGCTGACAAGTGAAATGGTAGTTATTGCGAACTAAGCTTGCCACTTTCATTGTTTGTGATTTGTCCAAATGAATGTTCGTGTGCACGCACCGTACCCTACCCACGCATACAGAAAACTCTACATGATAGTATGCGTTTTTTAAAATTAACAATAACTACCTTGTGCAGAGAAGAGAGAATGGTGCACGGGATATTGGGCGAGGTGAGTTCCGTTATGTGCTCCAATGTCAGGGACAGCCCAAGGGCAGTGGTGAACGACGAGGCTACCGTACCCTGGAAGGTCCACTCCACTCAATATTTACCATGTATCTTTTTAGTCTAGACCGCGTCCTTGTATAAGAAAAGCACTAACGATAACGCTGTCCAGCCCGTAATGGTCAGCCATCAGGAGAGCCTTGGCTCGGTCGATACTTCGAAGGGGAATGTCCAGGGAGGGAAGGCGCTTGGGATTGAGCGAGATACTGTAGCGATCGAGGAGCACCATGAAGGAGATCACTGCAAACGTATACCTGGTCTTTCTTTAGTTTAGCTTACACCCGGCGATCATAGCGCGTAACAATAATTTATCATACCATTGAAATAAGTAGTGAATACAGAAATAGAGGATAACCAAATAAAGTAGAATGGAATGTACTGGTGTATCAGCCAGGGGTGGTCTCAACTTTGGGTTAGAAATTATTTCTATTTGTCAGAGTTTGTTGGACGGCGAATGCGAAACTTTGTTCCAAATATGCAGCGCCTAAAGTTTTTTCCAATTAATCAATTTTCAAAACAATCGCTAATTTTCGAAGTGCACGTACTAATACACGGGTTATTTTCGTCCTAACATTTGTGCAGGCAAGCGTTTCATCCTAGCGTCCTATCGAGCAATCCCGTCCACATTAGCACGTACCCCGTCCGTAATCCTGTGCTCCGGTCCAGTTCTGCCTCGAATGCAACCTCTCAACGAGTCGTTCCATGGCTTCTCCAAAGTCGAAAACCTCCTCGAGCATCTTCTCCAATTTGGGCTGGCTTCGTCCATTTTCTGAGAAGCGTCCGTAGAAAAGAGTGCAGAAGAAGGGAGAGTGGACGGCCATCAGCTGAAAAAAATTTTAATTTTAACTTTGCAACTATCAGTGCTATATGTATGTAGCTAGAGGTCTCTCAAACATATTGTGCAAATATTAGGTAAGACCAAAGCGAGCTGTCTCGCTTTGGTTTTTTCCTATTATCTTACTAATTATTTAGTAACTAATAAAGTAGAGCAACGATGTGGGACAGATGGACCAATGAGATGGTAAGGAGTGAGACAGGAGTAACAGACTGGGCAAAGGAAGCAATCAGACGAAAGTTCACTTTTGCCAATAAACTGAGATTGATGAGTGATGAGAGGTGGGCAAAGAAAGTTGCTTCATGGATCCCGTACAACTAAACACGTAAGGAACTGTGCAACTGGCCGCCCCTCAGATGGCCCGATGAAGTGAAGAAAGTATTCGGACTGAGATGGCTCAATTTGACGAACGAAGAATGGATCACTTCCCTTGATCAGCGTGCGGCATGACCATACCACACCATCCCTTGGCATGACCCATGACACTGATAAAACTATCCTATCCTAAAGTAGAGCAATCGAGAAGAACAGTACGAATTACAGTAAGCCCACCTCCTTGCTGCACTTCAGGTCCCGATTCGTGCCGTCGTCACTTCTAACGAGAAGAGTCTTCGAGTACAGATGATCCACCGGGCATCTACAAATAGTTAGACTTGAACGTAGTACAAATACACTTTTTTCCAGAAAATCAACGACAAGATGGGTCCAACATTAGGGTTAAGGGTACCTTCATCTTTACATCTTGCTAAATGGAGGAACACATCATATTATATTGTCGGTCCTCCTATTCAAATTTTCGTTCTGCGCTTTCTTGATTGGACTTGAGTTAGTTAGCATAAGTGCACAAGTACAAATAACCAAGGGAAGACGGAATCATTGCCGTCGGAACGCAAATTTGAATCCGATGATAGACAATATGGCGCAAGTATAACTTCACTTACTGTTCCCGTTTGCTGTCCGAAATATATTTGATTTCGATGAATACCGTATCCTTCTCATTGAGAAGGGAGCGGAGTGCGTCGAGACGAATGAACTTGTTCTCCCCCTGGGCATCTGTCAGCAACTCCACCTCAAACAGAATTCTAATTTTTTTAAAGCGCCCTAGACCCTTCCATACATTTCTATTTCCACACTTATTTTTTTAATCTGAGCTAAAAAAAGAAGCACAGATTACGTGCAAGACCTACACTTCTAAATATTTGTGGCGGAAGCTGTCCACGTCTGGACACTCCAAAACAACTAAATTCCATGTCTAACAAAAAAAGTTTTCGTCGTTATGGTACCCTGAAATACTTACCCTGAAGGGAGTGATCTTCTCCTCCAAACTGCGAACCTTGACCGAAACTGCTAGCGGAGAAGACGATTTCAGTTTCAGTTTCCACGTCGCCTCCGAAACAATGTAGACGACCCTGAAGGGATAAATAAGTGTTTAGGCGTGCCCCACGAAGCTCGTGTTGATGCTCATGCAGAATTCGGTGGTAAACAATAAGCTGTCCGGATATATCCGTGTCTGCGAAATAATTACAGTTCAAAGCGCTTTGCGGCCAATAGCATCATACATGGGCAACCTTCCCCGCAATATTTTGAGAAACGGGCCTACCAGTGAACTACCAATTGGCCTACCAATTGAAACTTTATAGAAAATATAGGCCTACCAAAGTAAAAATTCCGAAGAAATTTGGGCCTACCACCCATACTTCGGGTCAGCGCCCACGTATGAATAGCATAAGAATTTAAAATGCGCTCACGCGTCGGGCACGAAGCTGCTGAAGACGACTGTCGCCCCGTCCAGCCGTCGGATACAGATGTTGTTCTGAAGCAGATAGAATAAGTTTGGCCTCCGTCTTCCACGAAAGAAAAATCAAAGGATTCTCACATTAGCCCAAACATAAGGAGAAGGCGTTCAAAGTGCATACTTGTTTTGCCACCACCTCCTTAAATAGCAAGCCTTAGCATTGCGCAAATTGCGATGCACGCAGCGGTGAGATGAGCTTTCAAAGGTAACAGTAAGCGGCTAAGAGCACATTTTTGTAAAAAAAAAATTTTGCAAAATAAAAATAAGTGTAAAAGCTATTTCACCTCTCCGATATGCAGTGCCACCTCGTCGGCCATGGCGCAGTTCAGACGTCACGGCAATCTAAAAAAATTCAATAAATACTTAAATCCTTAAATTCAATACTTAAATCCTTAAATCCTTGTTTATTGTTTATTTGCCCAGAGCGCGGCAGCTCGCTATTACCGTAGTAACCGGCATACACTTTTGTACACCTTGCCGTTTTACGCCTTGCAGTTGCCGACGTGACAATTTTCATTTTCGGCATTTCATCACTTTCGCGTTGTTGCTTCGCCGTGTGCGGTTTTTCGCGTGTCGTGCATGTGCATGCTAACATGTGTGTCGTCGGTTCCGTCCTGTCCCTTCTCAACTCTCCACCGTTCTGTCGTATTCGTGTTCTCTCTGATCATTTCATCGCCGTAATTTCACGGGATTTCCTCTTTTAGTGCCTTCTTCGTCGGTCGGATGGATGGCCTTCACAGGTTCGTTTGAGCGCGCTGACTAACTTGCGATTGCCTTTGGGAAAGGGGGTGGGTGTGAAAATTTCGGTTTACATCTACCTCTCGATTAATGGGTAAATTTAGGCGCGCTCCGCCTCCGTGCTGGGTCGTCCCTCGCTAGGACCATCTACCGCTAAAGAGTATCTCTTTTTTCTCTCTTATGAACCCTTTGATTCCCCTATTGATATGCTGCTTTCAGTTACCGTGCCGAGGTCGATTCAGCGACGAGACGAGGACTACGGAATCGTGTGGAGCGGTCAAATGGTTGTACTTTTACCTGTTTTTTTTCTTTTATTCCCCCCTTTACTTCCCCACCAATGCTCTATTTGAAGGTGAAGCGAGGCGCACGTGGTCGGATGGCGAGTACGACTGGGAGTTGGGCGTAGCCGAAAGAGTGGAGGCCGTAGCGTAAGTTATCCTGGCTCTTTTACTCTCCTATTCCTGGTCCAGCTAGACTGGCTAAAAAGAATTGCTCACTAGAGTTTGATTTACTAATATTCTATTTATTCCCCTTTTCAGGCCCGACGTCGCACCCGGGCGGCTAACGCGCCTCTACGGTGTGCGTGCGAAGCGACAGTCGGAGGGTGAGATCTCTTGCTTGGGTTACTGTAGTTGTCGGGTTACGGTAGTTACGAATGCAGATGGTCGTCTCGGAGGGCATCGGGGGCGCGGAGGGCGTGGACGTCGTCAATTGGGGCCGGACAGCCACACGGGTAAATTACTTTGCTTATTAAGCAAGAGCCTAGAAACGCGCGTTCTAGTAGACTAGTAAGCTAGGTGTGGGGAAGGTGAAAAAGTGAAACTGAAAATGGTGTGAAGGGAGTGGGGAAACTGCACCCTCTTGGTGGCTGCGTTTCGCTGTGTGTGCCAAAACGGTTATGCATAATGCGATGAAACGTTGATATCAGAGGGTGCGGTTTCGGTGGATCCAGAACTGGCCGAATGGGATATTTCCAGGCTCCTGCGACGGGTCAGCGGTCTCTTTTCTAGTGCTCCCTCTTCCCTGAGGGGGCGGTCGGGGCTGCCAATGGAGCCCTGACCACGTTTTACTGTACGATAAAGCCGTTTGTTAGCGATGTTGTTCGCACAAGAGAAAGCACTTCCGCAGTGCCAGAATGAATGGCGGGAATACTGTAATATTGATTCGAATGGGCGGGGTACTGTAATTTGCACTAATATTGCTGTGGGTACTGTAGCATTGATCGGAGAGCTGCATACTGTAATTTGAGAGAAAGTTTTGAATGCGTACAGTAATGCTAATATCGCAGTGATGAGAGGTACTGTAGCGTCAACGAGCCTGCCAAGGGTACTGTAGCCTGGAAAATCAATACATTATGTTTGAGAGTTTGTTCATCTACATTCTTTCACATTCCTCATCTCCGTCTAACCATTTATTCTCATACACAGGCAATGAATGTCCAGCAGGGTTGGGTCAATCTCCGGTCGGTCAGTAGTTAAAGCTCACGAAAAAATAGCGTCAAAGTAGGGTGGCAAATTGAACAGAGTGAAATGGGTGATATGGTCTGTACACAAGCGAGTGAACGTCAAGTTAGGAGCAAGTGGAATCAGAAGTCCGCGTCCATCGAGAACTGCTGGTCCTCGATCGATGACTGTACGCCAAACTGCAAAGATCAAAGATCAGCAAGGATCAAAGATCAAAGATCATTAAGGATTAAAGATCAAAGATCACATTCTCTTCAAGCCACCTCCCCTAAGCACCAACCTTCTGGTACTCTGCCACCTTCTTCTCGAAGAAATTGGTCTTGCCCTCGACAGAGATGTTCTCCATGAAATCGAACGGATTGGCCACCTGAAAATACTGGGCGTTTTAGTGTTTAGTATCATCACACTTTCACTGCTCTCTGGGCTTTCTGGTATATTACTAAAGTTCCGTCAATACTCCATTCCTATTTTGTCTGCACTCCCTTCATATCGCTCCGCTCTCATTGGAAATAGGAATGAAACGACTGACGGACCACCTTTTCTCCTCAACCATCTCCCTAGGAAGATATAGTGGAGTAAACCGGTGGGTCTGTTACTCTGTTTCCAAAATGAGTCTAATTCTCTCACTTTTTTTACTCTCACAGATCTTTTTAATCCACTATGTACATCAATTTTATTACAAATCTATTTCATACCTTAATCTCTCCCTTATTTAAACATACCTTGAACAGCTTGGGGCACTTGAGCTCGACCAGCAAGTGGTCGGCCACGTACTCGATGTACTGCGACATCAGGCCGCAGTTCATTCCGATCATGTCGACCGGCAGCGACTCCGTCAGGTACTCCTGCAACGAACGCTTGGGTTACGGTAGTCCAAATGTTGGATAAGCGTGTCGCCTTGTCTACACTGTTGCATGAAGACAAGCAAAAAAATTATGCAGAGAATTACTGCGTCAATTGAAAAAGGTATCTTCTTCGCGTCGCGGCAATGAAGGACGGGCAGAACGTAATCAGGGGAAACTCGTCCGCGCACAACTCGTATTCCCCAGTACCTGCTCAATCTTGACCGCGTCGGCGATGATTCCGTGAATCCGCTCCAGGGGCACCTTGTTGACGATGTGCGTGTACAGCAGGCAGGCAAAGTCCCGGTGGAGGCCCTCGTCTCTGAAAGCTCACGCTCTGCCCCGCCTTCAAACTGCTATTCTAGCATTCACCTTATTCACCAATAAGCAAAGCGGTACATCACGCAAAGCGCAGTGATGTGATCATACGTGGACGCAGACCCACAGTACGGGTGGTAGGCCCAAATATGTGTGCAATTTTACTTTGGTAGGCCTGATTTTCTCTGTTTCTCTCTGTCTCTCTGCCGTGATTCATTCTCTCTGTCCCCGTCGCGAGTGGTCGGGTCTCCCAGTCGTCTCTCAATCAAGAGCCCCCCCCGCATGTTCAATCACGGACAGAAGAATTGATCCTTCTCCATAACGAATTGGCGCTCGGGAGAAGTATGCGCCAAACGAGGATCAAGAGGACTACTCAAGATCTCTCGGCACCTCGGACTGAGTGAGTTGT
>LS905696.1:179086-200535 GCA_900490955.1 Micoletzkya japonica | reverse complement strand
GCCTGATTTTGAGAGAAATTGTCCATTGGTAGGCTCGACGATTCGCGATTCTGTACAAATAGTAGGTAGGGCGTTTCTCAAAATGAGGTGCTCCCACGAGGTACGGGGGATGCGATCTATGCACAGCCCACCTGGAGATGAGTTCGTTCGAGTGGGTCAGTCCGGGCATGAGTCCGCGCTTCTTCAGCCAGAAGATGGCGGCGAACGACCCCGAGAAGAAGATGCCCTCGACGGCGGCGAAGGCGATGATCCGCTCAGCGAACGTCGACTTCGTGTCCGCGATCCACCTGCGCATCCATCAACAACGGGTGCTTGGCGCGAATTCAAATTTGAAAAATCCAACCCAAGCAGTCCAAGGGAGGGATATTGTAGCCAGTATTGCTATTTATTAGTTCGCGTCGACTATTATCAGGATCAGTTCGACTCTGACAACAAGGACTCACTTGAGCGCCCATTCCGCCTTCTTTCCGATGCACGGAATCGTGTGGATCGCGTTGAACAGGAAGTTCTTCTCCTTGTTGTCCCTGCAAGCATTCGCGGTTTCCCACCAATTTCAGAGATGTACATTCTCGGGAAACTATAAAATGGCTGCTATGACGAAATAGAGATGTTCCCCCCCAATCCTCACTTGATGTACGTCTCGATGAGGCGGGAGTACATTTCCGAGTGAATGTTCTCCATGGCGATCTGGAAGCCGTAGAAGTACTTCGCCTCGAGAACCTGCACCTCCGCCATGAAGCGCTCCACCTGAACATCATAAGGATATGGGAGTCTCACAGACTGACTTGGCGCGAATGAGGGAATGGCCTAGAAAATTGAGAAAATGCTAGCTTTACGTTGAATAAGTCGAGGATTTGCCATTCTTTTCTAGTGAAACGGTACGTATCCCACTGATATACGCACATTAGGTTACTGGAAAAACAATCCATTACCCTATCTACTATTTTGGCCACCAAACAGCTGTATTTCAACAATTTCGCTTGCGATGCAAGAAATTGAATAAACGAAGGTCAGGTAATTCGCTGATGTCTTACCAGATTCTCGTTAACGATGCCGTCCGAGGCAGCGAAGAAGGCCAGAACACGGGAGACGAAGAACCGCTCGTCCTTCGTCATCTTCTCCCAGTGGGCATGGTCTTGCGAGAGGTCCACCTGCAAGGGACGGGAATGGAAATCAAGCAGGGATTCAAGCTTCTTCCTTGGCCGTCTAGAAACTAGGAGGAAGCCATTATTGTGCCATTATTGTGCTCGACCTTATCCGAGAAATAATAGGTATTCAAAAGGCTATAAAACGTGGCATTAGCCAGTCCATCACTTGATGTCATGCTAAGGTAGAAAAATGCTGGTGACCTAGTTTGACGTAGAAAAAATGCTGGTGAACTTTTGAATTTTGTAATAATCAGAAATCGGATAAATATGAACGATACCTCCTCCGTGGTCCAAAACGATGCAACAGCCTTCTTGTAGAAGGCCCAGATGTCCGGGTACTTGATGGGGAAGATGACGAATCGGTTGTCGATCTCCCGAAGAAGGGGCTCATCCTCCTCCTTAAGCATACGTGAAATATTTAGAGAACAACAGCTACCAGAGATGAATATATACACGCAACCACTATACAGGCACGCGTCTTGACGCGTTGTTTCTTATCAAGACGAACGATAACGCTCCTCTGCTAATTAATGTAAGCGGGATTGGTTTGCACGACCGGAAGGCAGTTCAGAATTGAACGAAGCACAGTGGAATCGACACTTTTCCCGATGACCTTGACCGTACGTAGGCGTGCACCCGACGATTTGGCAGGTCCTTACATTGACAGAAACGTGACTGACAGGCATAAACTTTACTTGAGTGTTTGAAATTTGACCTCAATCTACAGCAACAGACGGTACCTCCGCCCATGCACTAGAGCATACAATTCGCGTTGTCGAAGTGGTTGTGTTTCAGGCTGCATATAAAAGGTTAGGCCCATGGTTTATATAGATTTGGGTGAAACTTATTCATCAAAAAGCATCGAATCGTATGCTCTACCCATGCCATGACCTTGACCGGCTCACCTTCTTGGCTACGGTATTCTCAGTCTCGGTGATGGGCTTCTCGGCGGCTTTCGGTGCAGTTGGTTCGTTCATGGACTGCAACCGGCCGCATTATACCCGGACCACGAGGCCGGAGAATAGACAAACAATTCAGGAAAAGCGCGTCGGGAGACGGCGCTTTACGGATTTCGGAAAACTCCAAAATAAATACCCTCATTTCTAATTGCGCAAAGCACAGAGTACGAGCATTTCGGGTTATGGGCTCCGCAAATTCAAAACATGGGAAAAAAACTGACCAAGTTCTCCACGTTCTCCAGCACCATAGCTGTTCCGGGTGGGGGTTAGGTTAGTAGAAGCTCTGAACAGGCAGCGATAAATAGAGTAATCAGAGAATAATAGGAGCCTAACCGGGCCACAGAGCCCCCCTGACACAGACTGACACTGACGCGCGAACTGTACGTGCCCTTTAGCACTCCCGCCAAGACGTGTTTGAACGGGCCGCCTCGCGCGCGCGCGGTAATTCAAAACACTTTCGTAGTTTGTAGTCCGAGTGGCTGTTCTTGGCTCCGTAAAATTTTTTGTGGCTTACCTTTCGCGTTTTGCTGTGCTTTCGTGATTTCCACGAGTTAATTCGTTGCTTGAGGCGATGTCTGATGCGAAGGCTGAGGATCTGAGGTTGCCGGCCGCGGTCATCGGTCGCATCGTGAAGGAAGCGCTGCCAGCCAACGCGATCGTCTCGAAGGAAGCCCGCACCGCGTTGGGAAGGTTGGTCTTTCGTAACGTTCTTTGATTATGAAATTAAAGATTAAAGATTAAAGATGAAATTTAAGAAAAAAATATGCCAAATGAGAGTGGAAGGCGGTAGAGCTTGGATATTTGAGAGACGCAGTGCGCAATCAGGGAGAATTCCGAATGTTGTGTCTTTTGTCCTGGCTCGTTTTGAGCGTTTAAAAAGCTGCGAATAGGTTTTTAAAGCATTTGTGAATTGTACTCTTCATCAGTCATTGCCATTTCAACATTTACGACCGCAATTGCTTCTTCGATGGGCTCTTTTTTAGTCTAGCCGTATTTTGGATGCCTAAAACTGCAGGCTTACAGGAAACAGCCATCTAAGCTCTTCTTAGGATGCTTTAGCAATGCATGGTTCAACTGAAGTGTTTCTCAACTGGTAACAGGCTACTAAATTAGGCCAGAAAAGACGGAGCAATGTTTAGGCATGGCGTAGGCGCTAGGTCCATGCATTTCCATCACGTAAAGTGCTCCGCAAGATGCGAATTGTCGCTTCCGGGTTAACCCCCTCCCCCCTCCCTGTGATGTCGATACACTCCTTGATAGAGCCACCTGGCTCACGCATGAACGCACGGTCACATGGCGCTAGATCTAGCAATCGAGCCGGGAATTGCCGGATTCCGTGTAATTCAGAGCCGGCTTTTAGGGCGGCGGCGGTGTTCATTCTCAACGTGACGACGTATGCCAACGAGTACGCGGAGGGCAACCATCGGAAGACGGTGGCCGCCAGCGATGTGTACCATGCCATTCAAGTGATGGAGTGCGAGCAGTTGGAGAAGCCGGTGAGTAGGCTATTTTCCGATATCTTTTGGTGCGGAATTATCCTTATACGAGGTTAGGAAATTAATACGGAGACTTACGACTTTTAAGTGAATGCTACCCTTCTCATCTTCTTGGCTAAATACTTTTTTCTTGATCGATTTCTTGGCTTACTGTAAGCGGAACGGCGTTTTGATGGGTGTACTGTAATTTCGTAATTGCTCGTTGTTGGTACCATACGTGGGCATGGACCGGAAGTATGGGTGGCAGGCCCCATATTTCTTTGGAATTTTACTTTGGTAGGCCTATATTTCCTACAAAATTTTAATTGCTTGGCTTGATTTCGTACACTGGTACGCCCGTTTCTCAAAATATTACGGGAAAGGCTGCCCATGTATGGTTGGTACTGTAAATATAGGTGTATACCCTCCACTAGTCCCCTATCGGGAGGGGGGTCTATGATTAGGCGTGCGACATGTGTGCGTATGCGTATGTACGGGTAGGCGGACGAAACGCGGTGAATTAAAGATGATATTATTTCTGGAAGTGGCACCACGAGATGGTGGGAATGGCGCAAGGCTTTTGGTCGAGAAGAGAAAGACTCGAGACTCGATTAGGATAATCGAGAGGCGAACAGAGGCGATGCGTAGTTTGGCCACTGAATTGCGATGAGAACAACGATGTGTGCGCATTCAGTCCACGTTCAGTCCTTTGTTTTGCTACAGTAATTGTGAAGAGACTGGCAGCTTGTTAGCACACAGTCTAGATTTTCAAGCCGATCCCCCCCCCGTAAGCTCTCTGTGAAGCATTTACGGGAAGGTTCCGGTTTCAATCCTACACTCTAGTCTCATTCTCTCCATAGATGCACACGGTTGCAGGCGCGCCGTGGTTGGGCAGCTTGCTGCAGAGCTGTTGAAAGTAGTGGGTGGACTACTGCCGAAGAAAACGATGGCCCGATTTGTCGATAGTTATGTATGGGTGGACCGCTGCAGTAATGCACAAGCAAACCCATCTACATAATCCATCTATGCTGTCCGTCTATGGGGGGGTCGTTGCAGCTTCGCGAGGCGGTCGAGGTGTGGAAGGCGTCGAAGAACGCCAAGGCGGAGGAGGCGAAGAAGAAACGCGCTGAGAAGAAGGCGGGCGACGGTGAGTGGGACACGCGGGGGGTAGGATACGGTAAGCGACGCTGGACGTCGTACATACCATGTTACGGAGTCGTGCCGTTTTAGAATATTCTTTTTTTTTGCTGAGATATTACGCTTTATGCCATAGAAATGTATCCGCCAATGGAAGAAAGATGCCCGCAAATGCCCGCGCGTACGCAATTTTGCTTTTATAAGGCCATGTCCTCTTTAATGGTCGTCATATTCTCACGTATTGATTGCATGCTTAGCAGAAAAGATCTTTGCTAGAGCTTTCTGCGTCGACGCAGAGTTCCTGTTTTGGCAAGAAGAATGTGATTTATCGCGCGATTACCGAGATTGCGTTGGCGTCTATGCAAAGGCTGCGTGACGATGCGAGTAGATAATATGTGCCGCCGCAAATCAGAAAGATTGGCATAGTAAAACGAAATTTGCTCAACAAAATGGTGTCGCTACTTCTCTCTATTTGAAAAAAACAAGCTTGATGCGTTTTCCCTACAGTATCCCTTTACAGGCCAGTCAGCTCCGGTCCGGGACATTGAGGACACGTGAAAAGGATGCGTTAGTTCCCCGGTATGATTGTTGATCTATGATCTCTAACCCACCTACATCTCCTGTTACAGTTGTTATTTTGTACTACACTCTCCACTGGAGGAATTTCTAGGCCCAAGTCTGTCGCTACCTCTTATTGTATATTGCTTAGGGCTTGCGATTCGGGCCTTTTAATGGGTAACAGTTGATGAACCCGCGACTTTCTATGCCACAAAAATGCGTACCCATGGAAAATCACGAATCGTGAGTTGACTCGAGTTTCCTTCTCTCTTTGTTCCATGCTCGGGTAAATACACTCTTCCCTTCTGCGTTCTTCCTCTTCCGCCTCCTCCACCACATTCCATCTATTCAGACCTTGCACGACCGCTCTCATTGGAGCGTTAGCAATTAATGAGTACGGAGAGAGTCTGGCCGAGTCCTAAGTGGGCCGCCTCAGGCAACCTCCCAACCGCATGACATCACCATGTAAATTGCAACCACTCCCCAGAATAGGCTAACAGCTGGCTTTACCGAGTAATACGACAGGAATGGACACACGGACGGACATCACACTTGAGGGTGGAGGGGGAACGGGGGGTGGGACAGCAGCTCGAGAGATCAGAGATCAAAGATCAATCTAGAGAGATCAGAGATCACCGTCGATATCGGGGCAGCATGCACTGTACGGGGGACAGGAAGCAGTTCTGGAAGTTGTCCTCGAAGGAGCGCCGTTCGACCGTCGTCTCGAGGGAACGCTTGCCCATTCGCGCCTCGTTTGTCATGTCGCGCTCGTTTCTGCAAAGCAACATAAAAGTCTATTTTAAACTAATTATGCAAATTTAAGTTAATTTTACTTAATAAAAGTGAATTTCAATAGTATTATGCTAATTTAACCGATTTTCAACGTCAACATGGTCTGGAGCATGGTTCAAGCACTAAGGCTCCTTGCGGCAGGGTTACGGTAGAGCTAATGCATCGTTCAAAGAGCTTCTCTGCCAACTACTCGGTTAGTCCGCGCGTCAGAATCGCTTACTGCTATCTTCTCTGGTGGGAGAGATCCAGACCACCTGGCATCGTCCGATCACGAATCTCGTGTCGGGCGGGTCATTGTAGGGATCACCATCACATTATACCAATCTTTTGTTCTAATTATACAGGGAAAAGATTGACCGTGACTCGTTGTGTTCCCTTACACAGCCAATCCTGGTAGTTTTGTCCGCTTAATGCGCAAATCAGTCCTGTTTTCCAATCCCTACCGTCCATTAGCCCCCTCATCCCCCTTCTGTTGTCTGTAGTTATCCATCCGTGACCACCCGGTCCCCCCTCTATATACTGCTTCAGCATACCAAAGTGATTTCATCCTCTGTTTTTCGCCATACCGCAGAAGCTCAATGTACCGTGCATAAGCGATTGGCCTACCGGCAGTCTGGAACTCTCGAGATCTCGGACTACGGTATCACGTAAATTTGCATACCAACAGAGAATCGAGTAGCTAAGGTTTGAACATGGAATATGCGAAAAATCGACGATCCTTCTCTGTGCACATCTGAAGGTTTGAGATTGACGCAGCTATTTTACAAGTGCCACGTGCCACGTGAATCCGTTATGACTGTCACAACGTGCAACGATATTCATAGAAAGCACTGGCGGGGCTGACTGAACCTTCTTCCCTTTGAAGGATGAAATGGCGTGATTCTCAATCTTTCATGAGCATATGTCCCCGAAAAGCTGTATGCCAGAGTCTACAGCGCACGTGATTAGCTAGCTATTCTATCCACTCCACGACAAGATTCTCATAGCTCATGGGGCCAGTTGCAAACGGAGGTTATCAACAACCGGGCGTGTTTCAAACAAATATACAGCTGCAGCATATTCGTAGGGCCTAGCATAATACAGCATTAAATGCTGGTTCAACGACGTCGTGCCCCGACATTATCTTATTTAGACTGCGCATCATAAAGCAGACCCGATTCGAAGCGCATTTAACGGGTCATAAGCAGCGTGCTCTGGATAAAAAAAGTTCAGCGACAGTTGAATATCCATTGCAGAGATCAGTCTCGCTATAGCGGCTCTGCCAAATCAGAGCTATAAAGATTAATGAAAGTTAATTTTAAATGTAAGCTAGAACACTCGTTGGATCTACACCTTTAAAGAGCCCTCCCCTCCAGCCCTTTGTTTACGTGTAATCGAGCTCTCAACTTTTTTCCGGGCCATTCCTCCACCACCCTTGTTCGCCCTCGATGTCATCCATCCCCTTTAGCATCCTCTAACTACCCCTTCCTCCTTTTCCCGTGGCCCTACTAATGTCCTCTCAGCTTTGCATCAAAGCTACTAAATGCACAGGCTCTTTTCGGGGCAAGTTTCGACCCTATAAATTACCCCGAACACATCGCGCAACTCCCATGCATACCGAAACCGTCATTGTTCTTTGGAACAGGACGGAAATGGACAGTTTGCAGAGGGAAATCAGCATTTCATAAATAATTATCGTTCGGGTTGATAAACTTATCTGCGAAAAGTTTCTAAAGGCTTCTTATTTATTGCCATGTATAAACTACACGGCAATAAATAAGCCCCCCCCCCCGGATGTATCACCCTTGTTATTTGCATGTCTCCCGTCATTCCGTACATAGTCCATACTTATCCCCTCCGTCCCATCCTTGGGAATGTATGCAGTACACGTCGTCGTAATGCTCTCCTTCCCTGTTTCCTTCCCTCTAATGGCCGAATATTCCTCACCTCAACATCAGCCTAATGAGCGCTTGCCGTGAAAACCGCTTGTCACGCTGGTCGCCAAACTGAAATTCAATTATTCTCGAATCATTTTCGGGATATCCCGAACGGGGATCGTCAAGGTTACGGTAATGATAGTTACAATGATGCGATTATCTAGTACGAATTGTGACCGTTGTGCGCAAGCACGAGTTGGGATAATTCATTCTCCCCAAATAATCTGGGAAATATAGAAAAATGCTCGAAACTGTGGTAGATAACGTATTGCCAGGGTTCCAAGACAAAGCTGCGACAACGCTTTCAAAACTGCACTCTCGACTGCGGATCGCAAAGTGAAATACCGTAGCCTACAGTCAGCTAGATCACCGTAATCCAAGTAATCCACCCAAACTATCTGTGAGCCTGCCTGCCGTAACCCGAGCTCTACCGTAACCCTATCGTGAACTGACCTGTTGGGGGTAGGCCGCAGCTAGCGAGAGGATGGCCACAAGAAGGAGAAGGACCGCGCTCAACTGCATTCTGACGTTAAAGTGAGGGGAGAAGAGGAAAGGGAGGGAGGAAGGCGAGGGGGAGGAGGATAGGGAGTGGGGGAGGAGCTAGGAATGAGGGAGTGGAGAGCGAGTTGAGTGGGGGGGGGGCATGACTTGTAGATAGACGGTAGATAGGGCGCTCCGTTCGGGTCTTTTGAGATGGTTATGCTCCCCACTTCAGAAGATAACAAGCCGTAGGCTCAATATCAACCGATCGTGTAGTACAACCATCGAAAGACCCGAATGGCACGATTTTTTACCAGTCCACGTTCCGAAATTGCGAAAATGTCTCTGCGCCTCTCCAATTTCCATGCTCTCTCGCCTCCACTCCCTTAATTTGCATACGAATTCTATTCTACGCAGTATAACGAACGTTGTGCGAATCGAATGCTCGATTTATCCGTCCAGTGATGAATAGAACGGACCCCGATAACTGTTCCCGTACGGCTATCTACCACCTGTCCAGCAAGATACACGAGAAATGAGCGTGAACAGGACTGGGCCCTACGTGTTTTCACAATACCCCAACCAACAGCAGCAAACTCGATTAGTCTGGGCTTATTGTCCGCACTAGGTCGCATAACCTTCGTAACAGCTGAAGAACGTCCAATCGCTCTTGCAACTCGATTAACCGAGAGAATGGAGGGGTAGTATTAGCGGAAAAAGTTCCGTCTGTAATCCCGTTGCTACGTTGTCTGAACTCTCTTCATAGCGCCCCGCTCTTTCGTCGAAAACAAAAGTGAGACAACTGACGGGACATTTTCCTCGACCATATAAGTCGTGCCAACCTCGTCAGTGAGTCGAAGCAGCCAGAAACGAGCTTGAAGGCCAGCCAAAACCAGCTGGACAAAGACATCAACAGGAAGAGGAAGGTGAAGGAGGAAGTTTTTACTTATGCACTAACGGGAATCCCGCTTATTATATAAACTCCCCCGGCCACATCCCCTAGGGAAGCGGCAATGAGAAGGATACCAATCCCGTGATTCTATGATGTCAGATAGTCTGAACAATATGCTGTGATGATTGTGAGCTCTTTATCGTTTATTATCTATTTTACTGCAACTACGCTGCTGCTTTCAATTATTCGAGGAAATCAAAAAGCGATCACAATGTTCTGTGGAGATCAATGGAAGGCTAACAAAGCGACGTGCACAGGAGTGATGATGGCACAGGCAAACTATGAAACGAACGGGTGGTGAGGATACCGTAACCCGGAGCGATAAAATATGCTTGAAAAAAGGAGAGATTATTAACTAGCAACTAGCAATCATGCATAAATCATTCAGGCAACGGATAACTGAAGATTCACCCTGCCATTTTGGAGAATCTAACTAAGAATTCATTGGTAAATCGAATGATCCGATAGCAGATACAGTAACCATTTCAGTACAATGCGAATAGTTTGAGATAAATCCTACATCATGCGGCTATAAACAATCGAAAAGAAGTGAGAATAAGCGCAAAACCTGATCTTTGAAATGATCAAGTGCACGCGGACATTTACCGGGAAAATTGAAGAGGAGGCGGTGAAACGGGGAAATTAGTTGAGATTCCGACGGCGGGATCTGAAATGGTGCTTGGCTTAAATGCGGATTACACCTGCTTCCGATGATACGCGCGCTAAATACACGCAACATTTCTTCCCTCTTATAGCTTCTTTTTTCTTCTTCTGCACGGAGGCATGTATCAAGTGCAGGAGCGAGGAAGAAAAGCAGGTAAAAGCACAGGAAAAGTGCCCCGATCAAGCAATGCAATCAAGACATTACAGTAGTATTACACAGTTGCCCGTCCCTGCCATTTGTTCATAAACACAATGCACGCCTTGAATTACCAAACGCTATTTTCGACCATATTCACCGTCCATTACCGTAGCTCTAGTTCCATCTTCGCTACCGTACCCTGCTGGAGAGAGCGCATACAAAGCAGTAAATAATGTACTGGCGAAACTATTTCGTCAATAATACTACAGTACCCTTCCCTCCTCTCCGTCTACCGTATACCCACCTCGTCTCGGGTCCGTTCTTCGTACCGTTCGAAGTGGTCGGCTGATCGGCATGAGGCTGCTTCCTGCAAACCATATTATTCTTACAATTAGTATTGATTGATACCGTACTAGGCAATAAACATACCGTACACCATTTGCGTTCATACGTGGGCACCGACCACGTATGAACGCAAATGCAGAGAATTGCAGAGAATTGTTCGAAGTATGGGTGGTAGGCCCATACTTCTGTTCGGAATTTTACTTTGGTAGGCCTATATTTCCTACAAAATTTAAATTGGTAGGCTTGATTTCGAACATTGGTAGGCCCGTTTCTCAAAATATTGCGGGGAAGGTTGCCCGTATATCTTTGCGTTCTCTATAGTATTCTGTATAGTACCTTGCAGGACCTTCCCTATTATCACCAAATACCACCCGGGGGTTCATGCGTACCATTGTCACGTCATTTCTTGAGGGAAAACTCTAAAAAGGATGGGAAGGAGGCTCCGCCCACTTCTTCTTCTCTACTATAGAGTTTCGATCTGAAATTCTCTACTCTACTATAGCCTTAACGAGCACTCTCTCCCTCTGTCTACCCTTTGAAAACATCACCCGAAAGCGTGGCAAAAACTGACAGAGAAGAAAGGCAAGCACTTTTGATGATTTTACGAAAATACTTAAGACTTCCTAAAAGGTGATAACCTTCGAAAGCTTCATGTGACCAAGTTGAAGGAAAAGGCAAAAACTTGAAAGTACACGCATTGTGAACTCCGCGCTTCAAGCCAATTTCATTCCGCTTTGCCCGATCCCTTAATGATAGGGTCATATCTCAAAGATTTTCGAAGAAAGTCTACTCCGCCTATATAGTGGAATAAACGGCGATCCGTCAGTTTCTTCCGTTCCAAAATGAGTCTAATTCTCTCACTTTCGCACACTCTCTCGCCATATATTCGGAATGATCTTCCGACGGGGATCTTTTTAATCCGTTATACTACTGAATGCGTAGCAGGGAATTGTTCTTATTAACGCCATGCCTGCGCATCAAAGTCATAGGTGGGCACTGGACTACCGTAATCCATGTAATCAATGGACTTCGCAGGTAAGTATCCACTGCTGCACAGGACTACCTTGGCTACACTTTTCGGTCGTTATGCATGGGAGGGCGACTGCCGCATCCTACCAGCAAAGCCTGGCTCATCAATGCTCTTAACGCTTGCCTGCACATCAAAACGGAAAGGAGGCCGCCAGAGGGATGCGCACGTCGGCGCTAGAACGGAACGGCTGACTAGCGGGCTTGTCTGAAGCGAGTCCAAGGGCGCTATTTCCAGCCGCCCCCATCGGGCAGACAGACAGCCCTTATTGTTAACCCCCATCCCCAGACTCCCCTAGAGAACATTCCCGGAGGGTGGCTCATCTACGGGTTTACGACGAGACGTTAGGACATTTCCCTGCCTAGAGAATCATTGTGGTGTAAAACCTTTTAGGAGATCAGAAAGGCGACCCTATACAATACAGGCACATGGGGTGGGTTATTTATACCCATCGGCTCTCCTTTATATTTAGCCCCCGGGGCGAAAGTGGTTCCAGTGGTCAACAAGCGCTCTCGTTTCCCCTCATATCAATCCAATCAAGACCGCGACGAGAAAATCGTGTTACATACGAGGTAGGTGTACTACGGTTATAGAGTGTATGGCGGCGAACTGTCGCCTAATATGGTGCGCTCCAATCTACCACAGTCCGGTGGTAATCGTATCGCTTCACCTTCTATTATCGCCTAGAACCACCACTATTTGCTCGCGAGTTGGGCACGTCACTCGGAAGATATTTAGCTAAAGCAAGAAAATTGCCCATGTATGCTCAAAGTATAGAAAGCGGGTTCAAAGCGATCGGAATAGTGTAGAAAAGATTTGCAAGCAAAATCTTACTAAAGTGGACAATGAGCCATCCACCATACATGGGCGCGATTGTCCAATCGGACGTACGTTAAGATGGGTGCCTGCTCCAGTTTATCACAGCATAAAACGATAAACCGCTTGTAAGGGTGCTGCTGCTTATGCTTCTCCCCAATTGTGTAAGGCGGCCTGCGAAAATGTTCGGACAACAGCACCGACCCGACCGTCGGGTGGTAGGCCCCCCTGTACATTTCATACGTGGGCAGCCTTCCCCGCAATATTTTTAAAAACGGGCCCATCAGTGTACGAAATCAGGCCTACCAATTGAAATTTTATGGAAAATATAGGCCAAACAAAGTAAAATTCCGAAGAAATTTGGGCCTACCACCCATACTTCGGGTCGGTGCCCACGTATGGTACATTTTCCGAATTTTACCTTGGTAGGCTCATAGCTGTGGGAAATTTTCAACTGGTAGGCTGAATAGCCTGTGCCTTTGTACACTGGTAGGCCTAGTTCTAAAAATATGGTCCGGAAGGTTGTCCATGTATGTTCAAAGTATAAAAGAAAGCCAGGCCAATCGTCCAGGTCAGCCCTTATTCTTCTGCACATGGTCCACACATCACCAAACGCCTCGAGGCATTGTCAAGCCTTCAGGCCGCAACACGTGTACTCTCTCTACTACTACTAGGATGGGTGCCCGCATCACCGAAAAGAAAAACAATGCAAACCACTCGTTAGGATGGCTGCTGTTGATGTTCGCTAATTATGGCTGTCTATAAAAAAAACAAACTTCTAGGACAACGCTAGCCCATGTATGAAAGCCCACCTCTTCCTCGTTGCCTCGTCCCTCTTCTCCCCGTCCTCCTCCTCCCTCCTCCTCTTCTCTCCACCTTCTGTAGGCGGGAGAAGTGACAGGACGGCGGGAGCCGCGGGCAATTGACTAAAAAATCAAGATTAAAGGGAAAAATGTGTTTTTTTTTTAATTTCCCCCCATTCCCCCCAAAACAATGCCGACTTGTATGCGGTTTGTTACGTGGGGTTACGCGTGCACTGGACTACCGCAATCCATGTAATCAATGGACTTCCCCATGGCAAGTTTCCCGCGCAAACACCAATTCGAATAGTTCGTTCACCGAAACTCGCAACATCATGGAGCAATCATGGAGTTCGCGGCATTTCCTTCACCTGATTATCGTTAGGCTCTCTTCATGCTGCATTCGGGAGACTTGCAAAGAATGATGTGTCATTCCAAGGAAAAAAGCTCCCGATCAGCTGTCGGGGTTTCTGGGTAGCAAGGTCAGTTCGTAACAAGACCAAGGAAGGTGGGTGGGGGAAGACTGCTAAAGTCTAGGCTGAGCATTCCGGCAAAACACTACACCATATATAATTGTTCTGAGTTGCTGAATAAACAGACAAATACAGAACGAATTGCAGGGGATTTGCCATAAACTGCGTGGCGGACCTTGGGAAAAACTGCTACCCTTTCCTACTGAACCGAAATCCATATGCTAGCGTGTCCTTGCGAGCACAAATTTTGCAAGTAAAAAGAACGGAATTCAGCTATTCTAGCCGCCCTTTCAGCTCTTGCCCGGGTAGCGGCCTTTAATTTGCGCTGCAAACAGCAAACGCCCGCAATTCGAGGGCGGGCATCCGTAAAGGCAGCCGGAAATGAGGAAGCGATTAGCCGCATATCATCGACATCACGCCGTCAGACACGTTTTTTTAATTGACGGTAGAGACACGCTGGCCCTTGGCATGCCACATGCGATTAGTTCTAGGTCCATAGCTCAAACTGGATGCGCTTACACGATGGAAATAGGTAAATACAACGGCAAGTAGAAGAGTGCGACAGCCGCCAAAATTGGTCTAGCCAGGTCTCAATATGTCATGCTGGAGAATTGCGGCATAATACACCCAGTCTACTGCCTCCACTAACTATTTACTGTTTACCCCCCACCCGCACGAAACTGCCTACATCAATCACTGCCCCGTATGCGGTTATGTCAACGCAAAAAAAAGAAAACCGTTTGATTCCTCGAAAAAGTTCCAGTGAGAAAAGCAGTAGTATGTTTTAGTCATGAAGACTTATCCTTTGATAAATCGATCGATAAACCGCTCACCAAACCGGGCGAGGTGGTCCCGCCGCGCTCGCGACAGGTGTACGGTCACTGATATCGGGAAGACGGTCGAAGAGCAGCTGGTCCACGGCGAATCGACCCTTCTGAACAGCAAGGGTTGAGGAAGATGATCCCCGTTAGTAGAGATCATTCCTGATTCCGGCAAGGGAACGAGGAAGCATGAAGACAAAGTATATAGTACGTTTTGAAAACCAAGCACTTTAATCGCATTATCAGACCGAGAGATCGAGGTACAGCATGAAAGAACGAAGAGAGTCAGACAATAAATACACAAACCGCGCTTCGTTGTCAACCCCTCCAAAAGCAGGTACGGCGGCTGCTAACCCAACTACTGCCACTGCAATCGTGTCCATCTATGGCCCCGTTTTGAAGCCCCTGTACTGTAGATACCGTAATCGTAGTACCAACTACCGTAATCCACCCACACACTCGCTTACCTCCCGTTCAGCCTCGATCCTCGCCAGTCGTTCGACTGCCAGCTGGTACTCCAGCCGGGCCAGCTTCGCCTTGGTCACCTCCGCCTCCGACAGCACGTTCAGCAGTCGCTCCTGCACTGTGCTATTTTTTATAATAATAATAATAATTTATCGACATGCGCAGGCATGAAACGATAACATATGGTGATTTCAGAAATATTGAGTTTGGTGAAAAAGATCGACCCACGTATCTTGTGCGTTTAATGACACGTTTATAAACAATGCTATTGACTGTACTGCAGCCGAAAGCCATTCATGTATCGGATCAAAAAGATGAAAACATACATGGGCAGCTTTACCGTCTATTATTTTGCGCTAGAGATTACCAGTCAGTAGCACGAGATTTCGGTTAGTCTACCAATGAGGGATCAGGAATAATAATGCATCCACCAAGTTAAGTTTCTACAAACTATGGGGCCTACCACCCGACCGTCGGGTCCGTGCCCATGTATGGATCATACATGGGCAACCTTCCCCGCAATATTTTGAGAAACGGGCCTACCTGTATACGAAATCAAGCCTACCAATTGAAATTTTTGTAGGAAATATAGGCCTACCAAAGTAAAATTCCGAAAGAAATTTGGGCCTACCACCCATACTTCGGGTCGGTGCCCACGTATGGTATGGATAAGAATAAAATATAAGCAAACCAGTCCGCTAACCTGATCATCGTGCGACAGTTCAACCTTGGGCCTTTCGACGACCGTAGCAGCCGTTGTGTGGGTCTGCAATCTCCCGAGGAACTAAGATATAATAATAATAATAATAATAATAATAATAATAATAATAATAATAATAATAATAATATATAGTGGATTAAAAAGATCCGTCGGAAAATCATTCCGAATATAAGGCGAGAGAGTGTGCAAAAGTGAGAGAATTAGACTCATTTTGACTCAATGGATCGGTTTATTTCGCTATATTTATTGTACAAGAAAGATAGTAAGTACAATTAGATGAGATGATCTCAGACAAGCTCTCCCGGCAGTATTTTGAACTTACCAGCGACCAAAACTATAGTTCGTGACGAACTGTTCCGTAAGCCTTTCATAAATAAATTAATGTGCCTATACAAACGAGTGTTCGCGATCCTTTCAGTTGCTACAAAAATAAGTTTAAAAAGCCAATTGATACCTGTCGTACGAGACGAACGTCCCTGCCCGTACCCGGGATGGATGGTGGATTGGGCGGCGCTGAATACACTACCGCATACTCGAATCCTACTATTCACGTTAGAAGATAGCGCTTTTGGTGGTTGCTTTACGGTCATACGTGGGCACCAACTCAAAGTATGGGTGGTAGGCTCATATTTCCTGGAAAATTCAATTGGTAATCTTGATAATTTTCAATTTCGTACGTTAGTAGGCGCGCGTTTTTTCCTTCAAATATTGCTTGGATTGTTGCTGCCCACGTATGTTTAAGGCGCTACGATAGCCGAATACCACGAAGGGTTTGCTATTGCTACATAGATCAAATAGTACGTCGGATCCGACGTAACCAAGGCACTTTTTGTTGTAAAAATTTACAGAATCAAGGCACTTTGGCCTTCAACGCCATCGTTTTTCCGCCAAATTATGCAATATCATGAGCTTTTTAGCGTGCATCAAGGCACTTTTATCCCGTTTTCTTCTAAAAATCAAGGCACTTCAGGATTCAACGACGTTACTATTGCTGTCCTCAAAGCGTAGCTCTCACCGACGAAGCTCGTCGCCAGGTCCTCCTCCGCACACATGGACAGCGTCGTGTCCAGGTCGTCCTCGTCCAGGATGGGAGACTCGGCCCGCCGTCTTTCCTGAACAATGCAAACCATAAGTGGGCAGGGTCTGCCGGAAACTTACTGCAGTGAACCTCCCATACACAGAGATGGCACTGTTTAGTTACTATATTATTTTGCAGTGAGCTAACCAGTATTAGAAAAAGTTGTGCAGTAAGCTACCCAACCACGATACCTGCAATCGCGCCCATATATGACGCAAACCGTCCCCTCTAACTGCGAATACTTCTTCTACTAGGCTCTTTTCTATACCTATGCTTCGAGATATCTCCCAACTGGGAATGCGTTAAGCGAACGAGATGTAACGAGAATAACCCTGATTTCGGTTAGAACTCTCGCACGGAAAACACAGTACCCTAAACATTTTGGCTCGTTCGCTTAACATTTCTCGCCTGTGGTCTAACCGGGGGATCCGGACGATGATGTGTGCTGTTCTGTCCGCGACGGGGTGCAACTCGCGGGGTCGAGGTGTGGGGAGGACCGTACGCGGACTTCGGCTGCATTCTGCAAGAACCAACTTGGCCATATCTCGTACGCTAGACAACAATAGTACGTCGGCAACGTATTTACTCGATACAGTAGTGCAAATAGTTGTACAATACGCACGGTTTTATATAAAACATAGTTATAATCATGAATAGACTCGATATCTCGCCTGAAAACGCACTACGCCCTCATTCCCCATCTACATAGGCCCATATCGCGCAAAAACATCAGCACAGATGGCCTTTGGAGCAGAGAAAACGAGGGGAGGGACAGGGAATAGCGGAGAGACGAAGAGGAGGGAAGATGGGGAAAGCAGGGCTGCGCATACCGACTACCTACAAGCCTTTTTCGCTTTTATTTCTTCGTTGTTCGACGCTCTTATTGTGCGCAGTGATGCAAGCGATGTACTTGTCCGAGTCGGATTGTCAATCCTAGGACAATTCCTGGGGAAAGGGTAGGAATGCGAAAGGACGCTTCTAGACGGAAGCAGACCAAACCGTGATTCATCGCTAGCGCCAGCACTCTTTTCTCGCCTTTCGGCTGACTAGGCCGCTTCTCCCTCTCTTTTCAGCTCTAATAGCCATCAAAATCGCAAAAAGATGCAGCATTCGTCCCCCGAAGGTCAGTAAAACACTTCTAAACCAGCGAATATCAGCGCTATAGCGCTATTGCAATTTGTGGACCACCCAGAGGTTAAATCGGGCCACCCAGAAGTCAATTATCGGAAATTTTCATTCTTGCAATAAGATGTACTGTAGTTTCAGAATCGCTTTAGGAGTTTGCATTTTCAAAAATTTGAGATTGTAGTACAGTTCTCTTAGAAGTAGCTCAGGCTGCACCATTCTTGTTTTCGGCCTTAATAAATTACAGCACGTTATTTAAATCATGGAAAGCCTACCTTCTCTCAAGCACGGGCGCTCTTCTGCTAAAAACTACAGTATGCACAGTCTTGGCACCGTTCCAAAATTTGCCACACTTTTCGCGCCAAAAGTTGGAATTCAAATCTCCTGCAAGGTGTGCTCCTTTTGAAGGAGTTTTACTTGTTTTTTCTCCCGTTTTTAGCCTTTTCCAACTTCATTTCGTTCCATTTCCAGCATCAGACATGAGCGACAATCACATGCGGACGCCCAAGCCTCTGATCACCGTAAGTTTTCCTGGAATTTTCGGATTTCGGGGCGGTTTCTTTTGCCTAAATTTATTTTCCCATCACTTTTTTCACACTGATTTCGGTAGCTATCCTTCTCAAAGTCGTTTCTTATCGCAGGCCCCTTCTACCGCTCCTCCGCCTGTACCGAAGACTCCCGCTGCATCGGAAGCGAAGGTATACGATTTGCCTTTTCGTTATGCGTGAGTAGGGTCTGTGGGCAACCTTCTGCAGGGGCCTACACATCCATAGAAAAAAATTGTATCAGCATTTTTAACTGTGCTCGCCTCCCTTGATTCGAGACACATCATTCTATTGCTCTGAAATACGTAATTCAGGTGATTGAGCTAAACGGGCACGTTGGCTTCGATTCGATACCTCACCAACTCGTGAAGAAGTGCATAGAGCAAGGGTTAGTGATTAATTTCGATTCACTGGAAAGCAAGATCAAGTCTATATCGGAATTTTTTTTGCATATTGATCCAACAGCGCAAGACAAAAGGATTCATTCTCTTGAGTTATATTTCACCCTTCGCACATTTACCCGCACGAATTGCAATAGCTGATATATAGCTGATATGCGTTTTCCAATGGCACGATACAGCATCTGAAACGGGGGAGTCTTCATGAAGTATGCCATGTTTTTCAGCGCAGTGTATTACAGACCCTTTCTTCAGAGCGTGTGCGCTAACAATACGTAAAGGAACCCTATCACATCAATCACTGAGTCACAATCTGAAAGCGACCCGCACGCCAAATGTTCTAACAAAAAGTTTATTGAGTGGTATGCATATTTAAGGTAAGCGTGTCACCATACAAGGGCGTGATTGTCCGATCGGACATTAGGATGCGTGCCTGCACTAGAGAATCATAGTGTAAAACACTTGTTAGGATGGCTGCTTTTGATATTCCGCTAATTATGTAAGACTGCGCCTGCAACACTAGCCCATGTATGAGAGGTACAATGAGCGTGGAGCCGTCGAATCGGGTCCTTTTCATGGCAATTTTTCACCTGCTTCGGTATAACCAGGTTATTGCTGGATTTACGTAATACATGAAACGTAGCCGTGGAAAAGACCCGATTCGACGGCTTTAAATGAGCCTCTCTTCGTTCAGTTTCCAATTCAACCTGCTGTGCGTGGGGGAGACGGGCATGGGCAAGACGACGCTCATCCAGTCGCTGTTCAACATGAACCTCGAGTTCGAGCCGTGCAACTCGGAGCTGAAGACGGTCGAGCTGCGGACGAAGACCTACGGTATTTCCTTGATCGATTGAGGCTGTGCTTGATGCTGACAATAAGTCGCTTGGTTTTGGCGTGCATGTGCGTTGTCCGATCGGACGTTGGGATGGGCTGTACTTCGTAGTTTAAATAGTATGGTAGAATGGCTGCTTCTGATTTTCTCTTATCTTGTAAGGCAGTCTGCTAAAAAAGCAACTCATCCACGTATAGAATGAATGTTTGCGTTAAAGAGTAATTGCGAGACTGAATAGTTATTTAGTTCTGAAAGAGATGAGTATGGAGAAATTGATGGTACAACACTAGTCCGTGCATGTGCTTGATGCCTATTGCAAGCTCGTCTGATCATCTCTCAAAATTTCGTCTCTTAGATAATCGATATGCCTTGCACGACTTGAAGGCGCACCTATATCCGAATTTCGGTATCTGATTATGATATTTGAATTTTGACTTGGCGCGAAATTTAAAGTTCAAATTTATGATTGAGACGTGGCCGAGGGCAGTATCCGTGTGAAGTTGACGCTCGTGGAGACTGCGGGCTTTGGGGATCAGCTTGACAAGGATAAGAGGTACGACATAGGGGAAGGGGAAACGGACAATGCGGCCATACATGGGCAACCTTCCCCGCAATATTTTGAGAAATGGGCCTACCAGTGTACGAACTCAAGCCTACCAACTGAAATTTTGCAGGAAATATAAGCCTACCAAAGTAAAATTCCGAACAAATATGGGCCTACCGCCCATACTTCGGGTCGGTGCCCACGTATGTTATCGCCGCTTATTTTAGATCGAACCCTACCAATACATGAATTGTGGTTTTGATTAGCCTACCAATGAGGCTTCGTGTTTGTCAAGCTAAATTTCTAACAAAAAGATTGGATGAGTGTTTTCGATAAACTTAGAATTATTTGTTCAGTTCGGCGATCATCTGCCAGTACATCGAGGACCAGTACGAGCGCTACCTTAAGGAGGAGCTCAAGGTTCGTTTCTTCTTCTTCTTCTTCATTTTTCTCTCTCTCCTCCCTTCCTTTGTTCACTTTATATCTATGGAGGGAAGATTATTACATAATTATTCCTGGTCTGTCGCTCCCCTGCATGCCATACGTGGGTCGGGCGCATAGATGGGCGCTGTTGCAGGTACCGTGGTTGGGTAGCTTACTGCACAACTTTTTTCTAATACTGGTCAGCTGACTGCAAAAATAATATAGTAGCTAAACAGCGCAATCTCTCTGTGTGTATGGGAGGGCCACTGCAGCAAGCTGCCGGCAGACACCTTGCCCACGTATGGCCGGGCGAGTCTGCGGGTTGTTCATTCACCAAGCAATAACGATGAAGGATCCGCTCCATAAGTGGTGGGCACGGTTTCTGGTACCGTGGTTGGGTAACGTACTGCACAACTTTTGCAAGTGTTGGATAGACCGTACATGGGCTAGTGTTGTCCGAACATTTTTGCAGGCTGCCTTAGCGCAAATCTAAAGCAACCATCCTAACAAGTGTCTTACAGTGTGAGCGTCTAGTGCAGGCACCCATCCTAACGTCCGATCGGACAATCACGCCCCATGTATGGGGGGTAGACTGCTGCAGAAGAATATGCTGACCTACTCTGGTAATTTCAACCAACTTGGTGCCAAAAGGCAACAAAGGAAAAGTGAAGGGTGAAATAATGCCAACTTGGTTCCATGCTCCTAAACCCGCCAACTTGGTACCAAGTGCTTCAGTTTGTGATACTCGGTGCGGCCGTGCACCAACCCTATACTGTATTTCCAACTTGGTGACAGAAAGGGTAAAAGAGTGTTTTGA
>LS905696.1:153530-171558 GCA_900490955.1 Micoletzkya japonica | reverse complement strand
CGGTAATGAGCAAGAACGACTGGGAATCGAGCCTAAAACAGGCAATGCCTGAAAAAACTGCGCAGCACGCGTCCGGGCCGTTCATTATTCATAGTGTAACGCTGAACCCCGGATGCGGCTGCGGGCCGAGACCCGGCTCTGCTCCTCTCAGAGAGCCATTAGCCACGGGTTACGGTAATGGTAATTTTTTTGCCCGAAAATCAGGTTTCCTATGTAATCGACCACGGGGAACACGCCTGAGGCAATGAAATTCGTTGAAAATGCCTCGTTCGGCTATTATCCACGATTATGACATAAAATGAGTCATAATGACTCATTTCTGTCATATGTTCCGAAATTACCTCGCAGTACGATAGGCAAAAACATGTTACTGACGAAAATCTTTCGTCAACGATATTTAGGCTTAGTTGGTAGAGCAGTCTATGATTCATATCCTATGAGCTATTTTAGCAGTGTCCCTTATGATATAATAAATTAGATATACCTTATCTGTATTATTACATGGGAAAGGGAAAGGGAGAGGTCGGGGGGGGGGGGAGGGGTTCAATACACATAACTACCAACCTGGTACCAGATCTGCCTAGTTTCCAATCTGGTGCCAAGGGATTACCAATCTGTTTCCATACGATTTCCTAGTCCAGCCCAAGCTTGTTTCCAAGTTGGCAAAATCCATGGCACCAAGTTGGTAAAAAATACCAGAGTAATTTTTCAATCCTTTCTTGTGGGAGAGCCACAGGGGAAAATACTGTATTTGATTATATTTTTCGGGGTGAGACTCCTCCCGCCCGCAAGCTGTCGTTTACCATGAAATTACCCATACAGCACCGCAAAATTGCCCCAACCGCTGTTCTCAATTTTCGATTTACATGCCCACCCTACCGCCGCCGGAAAATTACGCCCTGCCGCCAAATAAATTTCAAATACGACTATTTAACCCCTGGAGAGCCACTGCAATAACCTACAAGCGAAACGCTGCCCATCGATGATCCCCCTCCTGTTGCAGGTCCGTCGTTGTCTAGCCTACTACGACGACACCCGCATCCACGCGTGCATCTACCTCATATCACCGACCGGACACGGGTATTTTTTATTATTATTTAGAACAAATTTTAATAAAATTTAAAGGTTGCAAGTAGGTTGATCGTTTTTTTTCCAAAGGGACTGTGGGTATAGTTGTGCATACTACGTATGCTAGGCTATGGTATGTACTAGCGCGCGTGTGTGTGAATTAAGCATTTACCCGCATTCAACCTGGAATGCATCCTCTACCTACTCATCTCTTGTGGACTGATGGCTAATTGCGAACTGGGTGCCCGTATTTTATCCCACTTTGCAGCGAAGGATTATTGCTTC
Source organism: Micoletzkya japonica (assembly GCA_900490955.1). Lineage (NCBI taxonomy): Eukaryota > Metazoa > Nematoda > Chromadorea > Rhabditida > Diplogasteridae > Micoletzkya > Micoletzkya japonica. The sequence goes on along the minus strand of LS905696.1, from coordinate 170,205 downwards.
TTACCATACGGTCTCATATGCGGTAGCTGCATTTCCACACTTCCAACGTATGGGGCACCAAAAACTAGTGAGCTTCTAAAGCTTTCTTTTCTAAGATGACAGTAGGCATCTTACAATTAGTATTTTCGTACAATAGTAGCCCCCTCCGCAGTGCAGTACTGTATATCGCACATCTCCTATCTCTACTAGTGTTTGAAGACCAAACCTTTTAATCGCATTATGAGACCGAGAGAGAGTGATGAGGAGAATGGAAGAATGAAGAGAGTCAGACGATAAATACGCTAATGGCGCTTGGTTTTCAAACCCTAATCTCTACCGGCATGCTTCATCCCCTCCACTTTCATCCCCCTCCCCCCTCCCCCCTTCCCCGCCCCTCAAAGGTAATTGTTAGTCTTTCCTCTCCCCTCTTCCCTCCCTATTTCTCTGTTTCCCTTCCCCCCTTTTGCGGCCTCTTCTTCCAGGCGATTTTTCTCCTCTTCCCCGCACTCTGTGTGCCCGATTTTCTCAACCGAACCACGGTGCCCTTTGGCAAAAGAGAGAGAGAGAGACTGACGTGCTTATTTTAGTGCTCAATCCTCAGCCCTGCGATTGGACACTCGTGTGCAAATCGCGCGATTCGTGGGCAGAAACTATGAGTTGGAAAAGACCACCAATAGCTAGAGTTGTCCTAACACATTAACGCATTTTTTTTCTCCATTTTACCTTAACTAGGGAAAGCGGGTCTCCTTATCAGCGCGCTTAACGTGGTCCAGGCAGGGGAAGAATTATGCATTTCATTACACTTTTTCGGGTGGTGTGACCCCTCCCCCGGCAAATTGCCGTTTACTACATAATGGCCGCCATACCGCAGTGAAAAATCCAGACACCATACGAGTGGGCAATCGCCCGACCATATTTCTAGAGCTGGGTCTTCAGAGCTGTCTTGTCAGTTATGTTTCACGACGAGCTGATAATGGATCGTATTTGTGGCTGGGTAATCGGTTGCAATAGTATTACAAGCGCCAAAGAGTTTGGCATATTTCCGTTCCGAATTTTCTCAATTCCTACCTGTCACGCTCTGCTCTCCTTTGAGCAAAAGTTTATTTATCGGATTCATGCAATTATTTGAAACATGTTACAAGTATGTCAAACTCCATGGCGCTTGTAATAGTCTTCTCTACTTTTTTTTGTGCAAGCTAAGAAGTAAGATACCATGAACGCCATGAAACTCCATACCATACGCGATAGGGTTTGAAAACCAAGCGCGAGTAGCGTATCTCTCTTCATTCTTACATGCTCCTCCTCACTCTCTCGGTCTGATAGTGCAATTAAAGCGTTTGGTTTTTAAACCCTAATACGCGAGGTTCGGATCCCGAGTCCTCATCTCTCCCGAATTTTGTTTTCATTCCGACCGGGTATGTCCTTGACTGTAGTCAGAGCTATGTACCTCCTACTCCCTCCCTTTTACCTCCTTCTCTCTGCCTCTATTCCCTCTTCACCTCCCTCCCCTCCCCTCCTCTTCTTCTTTATCGTTCTCGATCTCTCAATCTCCACGGGAGCGGCACTCTTCTTGTCTCCTTGTCTTGTCTTCTCTCTTTTTTCCTCTCCTCCTCCTCCCCCCTCTTCTCTCTCCTCTGTCTCAATATGTTATTAGACTCGATTGCCGGTATCGGTCCGAATCCATCTTTTTTCCCTTGGAGAGGAGGAAGGTTCGCGAATTGCATTTTGAAACTCATTGTCAGCTATGCCCGGATCGTGTTCTTGCTACTCCTGCTGCATAGCTTCATGCGATCCATACCACCCTTGAAAGTTTTGGTGGTATGCCGAATTGTTTTGTGGTTTATCTCTCGAGTATGTGTGTGTTGAATAGTTGCCCACGTACGACAGGTACGGGTGGACTACCGTAATCTCTCGTAAGCAATCCGTGCGGGGGCCGCGCGCATGTCACATGAAATCTCGCCGTATCCCCTCATCTTCTCCTGAGACGACGCATCCCATTGGTCCGTTCACCGTCTCTGTCTCTGCCTATACCTTCCTCTGTCTGCATCTGTTGTTTTGTCGCGTATTATGTAACAAAGGAGGTTCTATTATTGTAGCGGAAGATAGTGACGCAAAAACTCTTACTGTAGGCGGATATGCGTGCCTGCAGATGTGCAGTTATTCAAGGTAACGTAATAAGCCAGCTAGAATAGTGAACAATTTTTTGATACTCATCAGATCTCATGCTTCTCATACGTGGGCAACCCCTTCCCCCCGCAATATTTTGAGAAACGGGCCTACCAGTGTACGAAATCAAGCCTACCAATTGAAATTTTGTGTGGGAAATATAGGCCTACCAAAGTAAAATTTCGAACAAATATGGGCCTGCCACCCATGCTTCGGGTCGGTGCCCATGTACGATGCTTGTCCCCTATGTCCTCGCCTTCTCCATTTCTCTTCCTGCCTCTTCCTCTTCCCCTATGTCCCCTTCGAATGTCTCAAATGAACCGTTTCGAGCGCTGTGTGCAGTGTCATGGTTACAAAGGAGGGGAAAGAAGGATAGAGGGGAGGGGACCTCTCCCTCTTCCTCCCCCCTCGGGATGGATAAATGAATGGACTGGAGGGGGCTTTAACTAGGGGGAGCGAACAAATGCGCGCAGAATATTTTGTTATTTTACTTTATTTACAAATTAGCCTGTTACCAACCATAGCTTTGAGCTTCAGTGCAAGGTGTTACTGTAGGTTTTGCGTTAATATTAAACTTCCCTAGCCCTTATCCACAGACTGGTCCATAATATGGCCTTGATGTGATGTTATCTCGAACTAACACTCAGCAGGGAGCAGTATATAGGGGGAGAGTGTTTACCCCCCCCCCCCCCTTTTGGTCTTTATCATCTATTCATCTACTCATCTCAATGGGTGGCCACTCATTAGAAGGGGGAGTGATAGAGATCAGTTGGGGGAGGGGGTAATTTGGAGAGAACGGGGGGGGGGGTGGTTAATACGACTAACAGTAGGGTGTGGGGTGGAGGGAGATGGGGGGGGGTAGTGATATTATAGAAAATAGGCAGTCTCTACCGTCTCTACCGTAGAGATCATATTTAGGTATTCGCTCCTGTGCCCTTCATTACTTCGTATCGTAGTGATCTTTGTGTAGCTTTTTTTTACTATGCGCCCGATTCATTGTAGGCTGTACTAGTTCCGTCGTGATTCTTGCCCAATTAGATGTGCATATCGCGTCAAGTTTACCAAATTCCACGCCTCTTTTGCAGCTTGAAGGCGCTCGATGTGACGACGCTGCGGGCTCTCGCGAAGCGGGTCAACGTCATTCCGGTGATCGCCAAGTCGGACACGACGTCGAAGCATGAGTTGGCCCGCTTCAAGACCAAGGTCAGGAGGCGCATGCATGGGCTAGCCCCCGTCGTCGTCCACGAATTCCTTGCAGGCTCCCGTACACAATTAGAGGAAATCTAAAAAAAAAGACAGTCATCATAACAAGCGTTTTACAGATTCTGAGCGAGCTTCGGTCGCACGGAATCGAAATCTACCACTTTCCGACGGACGACGAGACGATTGCGAGTGTGAGTAGAGGGTGTACTGTAGCGTTCAAATTCGGGTTTTGGCGGAGGTAATAAATTTGAATTTTTCTGTAGGTGAACGCGGAGATGAACGGCATCGTGCCGTTTGCGGTGGTCGGGTCGACGGACTTCGTGAAGAAGGAGAACGGAAAGAGCGTCAGGGCACGGCAGTACCCCTGGGGCATTGTCGAGGGTGAGATTAGGAGGGGGGAGGGGGGGGGGGGGGGAGGTTAATAAAAGCTAAGAATTCAAGCAATACCTGGGGAAAGTACGGTATTTCATTGACATTTACGGAGTAGGACCCCTCCCGCCCGCAGGCCGCCGTTTGCTGTGAAATTACCCGTGCAGCAGTGCGAAATTACCCCCACCGCTGTGCTAAATGATTAGAACAATCAAACTGATCGGGAAAATGCGAGTTGTGAGGCAGTAAACCGGGGCCGATTTTGCTTTTAGAAGCAATATAGGACATCAAATGTTATTGTATATCTTTGTTTGCAGTCGAGAACGAGGCGCACTGTGACTTTGTCAAGCTGCGCGAGGCGCTGCTTCGAACGAATGTGGACAATCTCAGGGAGCGAACGCACAAGGTTTGGGATGTTGAACCCCCTTGCAGAGCCTAGAGCATTCCACTCGTCTCCTTTTCTGGTTATGTTTCACGACCAATTGATAATGAACCTATGGATTGCTAATCGCTGTACTGGTTATTTACCATATGAACAAATATTACAAGTTCCACGAAAGTTGACAAAAACGATTGCGAACTGTCTATGCAAATACGCGCGCTGATCTACCTCTATAGCTCCAATTTTTTGCGATTCTATTAGTTTCTGCCATGGTAACACGTAAGGAGTCAATAATCAGCGGGAATAGTTTGTTGTTTCAATCAAAAGTATTAAATCGTTCCGTTTTTGAGGACAACTCCCGTGGAACCTGTAATAGTATGCCTCCGCTTTCCTATGGTTGCCTATGGTCGGTGAAGCAGAACTTTCTTCATAGAAGCAATAGGCCACGCTTCAAGACTATGCCCAAAGCTACCGTACCTATCTAAATCCGGTTACCGTACTCCCTCAGGTACTGTACGAGTCGTACCGTCGCGAGCGCATGCGGTCCATGAGCATTGCCGATGGGGACGCCGGGCCCAAGTTTGCCTCGGTATTCAAGCAGAAGGTTAGTCAGTGATCCTTTTATTATACATTACTCGACAAACCTTCCCAGCAGTATTTTGGGAAGCAAGCTTACCAATGTACGGAGATTGCATTTTGTCCATGTCCGAGCTCCCGTGAGCCGTTTTAAAAACTTGAATAACATTTTACAATATTGCCCACATTCTGGATTGGATGAACGCATGTTCTATTTTTGATTGGCACAGCTTGATCGATGTTGTTGTTGCAGCAAACGGAGCTGAACGAGGAGTTTGCGCGCAAGGAGGAGAAGATGCGGGCGGAGTTTGCGAGGAAGCTCAACGAGTCGGACGATGCACACCGGAAGAAGGAGGAGGCCGTGAGTAGTGGAAGGGGGAGGGGAGGGGAGGGGGGGGGGGGTTGCAATGTTCATAGAGTCGGGCACACATTCAATGTGCGGTTTAGCATCATAGTCTTTTATTGTCGCGAGTTATATCCTGTGATTCTACTGCACTTGTAATAGTAGCGTTTATTTGTTGGAGGAGTGATGGCAGCGTATACTACAATTTATCTTATATAAAGTTCGTGGGACTGCGATGTCCCTGGTTACGGTCTTATGGGAGGCGCCAGGCAAGCGTGCGAGGTTGTGAATGCTTTAGAGAAGGCACTGATTTGGGAACTGTATTATTTCAGTTCGCGATTCGCTCCAAAGAGGTTGAGGAGCGGGCCGCGAGTGAGCTCAAGCGGCTGGATGCGGAGATTGCGCGTCTCGTAGAGGAGAAGGCCAAGATGGACTCCAAGGGCAAGAAATACCGCAAGTAGAGAGAATCCATCTGGATGCATTCCCTCCGTCTAGATGGATTCCATCCATCTAGATTCAGCCCTCCCTATCGTTCGATTAACTAATATCTCGACCCCGTATATTGCTCCGTCTCTAATGCTTGTCCTATCCCCAACGCGAACCTTTGCCGCCTACCGTAATCGGTTTACATAGTGAATTCGAATTTCCCGCTTTTTGTATTTTTGAATTTGAAACTTGGCGGGAAATTTGAATTTGAATTCCGTCCCGTGCGTTTTCACACTCACAATATATAACTCATCGAGCGTCTCGTCGGATCGTGGTCAGGAATGATTCTAGTAGTCTCTCTCTTCTTTCTCTTTGTCCATGGTTCGATAGGGAATGATCTTTGATCTTCTTTAATTATTAATTTGTTGTGTTTCTACCCCCCACGTGACTCATTTGTAAACTCGTTTCAGACCCTTCCCATACACAATAAGTTATTCGCGGAACTGTATTATTCCTTGATAAAGTATTGATAAAATTGTTTACGAGAAGGTTGTGAGTACGTTTGCACGTAATGGGAATATTGTACATGGTTATCGATAAGAAAATAATGAGATGAAGATTTAAGTGGGCAGGGGTACTGAATCTGACCCGCCACGCGGGTGTTGACCGGATTGACCTGGTAGGATTACGGTAGGAATGAGGGCGTAGGGGGGTGGGCAGTATCGGCGTTCTGGATGCCGTTTTCTGAGTGAGAGAGTGGGCAGGCGTGGCAAGCAGCGTGTTCTGGAAGGTTTTTTTTAGAGATAACGGGGATAGTCTATCTGCGAGAGAAACCATGAACGACCGAGAGAGAAAGAGGTAATGCGAAACTCTCGGTGTTCAGTTTACCCGTGCTCTGACGCGATTCGCTCGCTGTTAGCCTAGGCAGCGCGCTTCAGCTTGAGCTGTTTCGCATTCGTTTCCGTGAGGGTGTAGCTTTCGACGATGGTCTTTGTAGGTTGAGATAGGTGATAAGTTCATTGCTTCTCCCGCGTGTATCTTTCAACAGTTGCGTTATTACTTTTACTAATTGCTCTCCTAGCCCCGTTCCCTTCAGGTAATGGCGCCCAAGTCGACGGACGACCTGCTGAAGCAGCTGAACAAGGCCATTCCCGACGAGCTCAAGGGCGCGAAGAAGGGCGGCAACGACAGCATACTCATCAAGTGGTTGATAGCCATTTTTTAAAGTTTATTACCGGTCTTTTGCCGTTTATCTACGATAAATATGGAGTAAATGTATGCAATACTACTACGGAAGTTTGAGTACCAGTATCATACGCTTTATCAGGACAAGTGTACGTGAGGGGGTCTTGGGTCACGGGGTCACTGTAGCTAGATTATTCAAGTTTGAGTAATGATGGGGAAATTTTGCGTAAACGAGAGGGCCTTTGAGGATCGCGGATTTCATCGACAACATGCAGCGGCAGCCGCCCCTTACTCAGTCGGCGGTGGGGGGCGCGGGCGGACTGTGAGTTTTAACCACATACTTAACTGGCCAATTAGAATACTTGAACAATTAGTGATTATTCCAGTTGGGAGATGAAAGCGTATTAGTTGTGGTGTATGCGGCTCGTACTGCAGGTGTAGTTGCGTTTCGGGCTGGGTGTAAAATGACTTGTATAGCATGGATGGAGGATACGCGTCTAGGAGGCTTCATGAGTAGAGGATTCGAGTCGGGTACTTTTAATGGTTATGTTTCGCCCATCCGAGGATAATAAGGCAAAGGTTCATTATGAATTGATCGTGAAACATAACCGTCAAAAGTTCACGATTCGTAGCCTCTATTCATGAGTAGTACGCTTGCGCAAGCATAGATGACAGCCGGAAGAGATACTGTATAGAGAGGAAGGCGTTTCTGGCAACTTGTACTGTAGTAGTGGGGTTTATTTTCCGTAGAATAATCGATATTTCCTTCCCCCTTTTCAGGGTTTCCGGCTACCTGTTCACGAAAGGCAGCAAGGCGACGGCTACCGTACTCGGCATATCGCTTATCGCCTTCCAGGTACGGTAGTATGGCGTACGGTAGTGGGAAACCGTTCACAACAAGATCAGATCACAACAAAATTGATCAGAGAAAGTGAAAAGCATAATCTTATACTGATTAGTTGAACGGTCTGAGATTTCGAAATGCGTATAGATTGTTATAGTGTGGACTTCCAGCCTTCATGAGTAATTTCATGAATCATGGTAGAACAGGTCACCGTTGTCACGAGGCTGCATGTAATTTCGAAAATAAGGTTTAAAAACTTCCGCTTTTTTGCGGTGCGAAAGTCCGCTTTTTTTGCGGTGCCAGTTTCCCTTATCTACAGAGAAGGCTGCTGTGGTTGCCCTTTACCTCGTCCTCTAATCGTTAGTTTTGAGAGGGGAAAGAGGCTCGATAAGGGAGGACAGTTCTCTTCTTGTTTACCACAAGGCTCCTACTCGGGAGAGCAACGCGCCTTGTGGCGTGTCTCCGAGTTGTTTTATGTTTTCTGTTTTTGTTTGACTGCGACGATTACCCTTCATAGATCGCGTTTTATTGGCCTCGATTGTTCTACTACATTATCGTTTATTGTGGGCGGCGAATCCGAATCGATAATACCCTACATGATAGGTGGCGTTTCTCAATAGTAGATGTGGAACGTAGCCCGATAAACTCGCGAATCCGAAAAGCCCATAGGTTCGGATTCGCGAGCTCTACCGTTTACGCATTATCTCGTACAGGGAGAGTTTCTCTTGATCGTCGCCTTCGATTGGCTCGCATGAGGTGGGAACCCTGTCGCTTCGTGATCTAGTAGGTCAGCTGCTTTTTTTCTCTCCCGCCCGTTCGATCGGTTGTTGGTCGCTTTTCCGATAGTTATGCTGGAGCTCGGACCACTCCTCCACTCTTCGTTCCCTGCTGCGCTGTTTATCCCCTCTTCCAGCGCTGAAAACGGCCATTTCTAGACGGAGGGGTCCATTACGGAGTTCTCGCTAGAGTGTAGTTTGTCTGCGAATGTTGGATTGTAAGAGGCTCCCAGGACTGACACGACGCGCCTGCAGCTCTATATATCGATAGGCGTTGCGTGTTTATCAACTTCTCCTGTACCGCTCTCTTCTCCTTCTCCGCCCCTTGTATCTTATCGGTATCACCGGGCTTTTCGCACTCAAGCCTTCTCTCCCCCCCCCCGTTTCTCATCCTATACCCTTCGATTACATTGCATTACTCCTCTGTCATAATGATCGCCTACGCAGTCCCTGTCCATTCATTCTAGTTCTTCCTTGCACTATGCACCCCGTTCTCTTCTTGCGCCAGTGTCTTCGCATGTCTCCTTCCCTTCCTCTTCCATCACTCTCATCTCTCCTTCCTACCCGTATCTCTCTCTTCTCCTCCTCCTCTTTCCCTGCCTACCCATCTCTCGTCGGTGTGGCACATACACACACACACACTCTCTCTCTCTCTCTTCCCCACTCTGCCGTCCTCTCCCTGAGCGGTTCACGTGTTGTTCAACTCGAAGATGTGAGCCGTGTCGATGTGCTTGTTGACGCGCCGTTATTAATGTTGTCAAGTCCGCCATTGATCGCGTGCTACGAACCTTCTCTAGTGGGCCATGCCGTTTCCGTACTTTTGACCAGAGCTTCCCGTTTTCCTTCATAGAAATCACAACGTCAAAAGAATATTGTACGGAAAAGGCTCCGCTAGCGAAGGCATTGTCGTGCATTTCGTTGGACACCTTTCTTCATGTCGCGGCGTGCTTCGTTCGCATGGCTATACTTGGAGGGTCTCTCTTCAGTTCCTCCCAATGGACCATCTCCAGTCGCTGCCCTCGGTCAGTCCACAGGCGGCCGCCATTGCCCTTGCCTCGCTCGGCGCCTACGCCCTGACCAAGCTCGCCCAATGGCTCGTGCCCGGCCCGCAGCACAGGGTCCGCTTCGACTTCAAGGTACGCGGTATCTTGAGTGCCCATTTTAAAAAAACTTATATATTTATATTTTGTCATCGGGTTTGCGGAAACGACTTTACCATTGTTCGGACTAGGCTTGCAATTAGACTGGTCACAGAATGATAAGCCGAAATTTGTATGCGTTCTGCAGGACAAGACGGTTCTGATCACGGGCGCGAGTGCTGGGCTCGGCAAGGAGATTGCGAGGGAATTGTATAGAAGAGGAGCCCGACTGATTCTCGTTGCACGGTCTATCGACAAGCTCAAGGTGAAGGCTACGCTCGTGCTCTTTGATAGGGTTTAGAAAATAGTTATTGATGCAATGTTTTATGAAGAAGGTGTTATAGTTTTCTGGTAAACGACCAACTCAGTATATATCTTGTAGGAAGTGGTGGAGGAGCTCAAGGCGGAGGACGCGCAGGGCGCTGTGCGGTACGAGCCCGTCTACTGCTATCTCGATCTGGCTGATCCGGAGAAGGTTTCTTTCACTTCTATTTGATTGCTAGCTGTACATTATAAGATTAAGATTACTGGAGATGATAATGTATGCTGACTTTTGGTTTGGATAATGATGTCTTGGTTGCGCAGGTTGAGGACCTGGCCAAGCTGTCGCACAACGGCAAGATCGACTGTCTCGTGAACAATGCGGGGATCAGCATGCGGGGAAGCGTGATGGATACGGATATGAAGTAAGGATGGCGTGTGTAGCGAAGGGGAACCCATTCCTTGTAGAGTACAACGGCAAGTGATGGAAGTCAACTTCTTTGGACAGGTCTTTTTATGTTTTTAGAATACTGTAGGTCATGTAGGATTCAGTATTTGTATATCAGGACAATACTACCTCTCATTATCCATTCAAAAAGACGAGATAATATAGGTGACAGTGACTCGTGCTCTGCTCCCTTTCATTCCCGACGACGGATGTATCGTGCTCATCTCGTCGCTTCAATCCAAGATGCCGATTCCCTACCGATCAGCTTACAGTGCGAGCAAGCATGCTGTTGTGGTGAGGACTTTACTGTTATTCTAGCTCATCGATGTAGTCATAACTCAATTTTTGAAATATTTACGAGCTACATAAATGTAGTTTTGTAGGCGTTCTTCGATTCGCTCCGATGCGAGGAGCGCTTCGGCCTTCACATTATGAACGTCGTCGCGGGCTATATCAATACGAACCTGGGCAGTCACGTAAGTCTAAAATTTCTCTGATGCCTGCTTTTGCGTGAATTTTATAGAGTCTGATACGAGTATGGAATCATTTTATCTTGATTACGGATATGTAATGTTTGTAGGCGCTCGACACCTCCGGCAAGCCGATGGGCGCGGCTGCTATTGAGTCGTCGGCCGACCAACTGACGGGCATGGCACCCGAGGTTGTGGCCAAGATGGTCGCTGACGGAGTCGAACAGCGAAAGCTTGAGATTACGCCGGCTCCGTTCAAGCACAGGTATGAGTGGGATCAGAATGAGCTGGGCCGTATATCATTTATTGTGTACTGGTTCTGGTTTATCGCCTTTATCTGGACTAACATTGGTGGGAGTTCTAAAGGAGGGGTTGCTTGATATAGGTGGGAGAGGTCGGAGACTCCGAATCTTCTTCAAAACACCTCACTCAGTCCGAGGTGCCGAGAGATCTTGAGTACTCCTCTTGATCCTCGCTTAGAGCTACTCCCGCCGTGCTCCAAGTCTTCAGGGGGGAGGATTCATCCTCTTGTCCGTGATAGAATAGACGTGGGTCACTGGGTTGAGAGACGACAATGAGAGCCGACCACGCGCGCGGGGAACAGAGAGGAAAATATTGTGTACTGTATGGTGATAATGAAAGGAATATTATGAAACCTTGAGAAGAAATGAAGATAAAGTCGTGTTGCAGAATCGGCATCTTCCTTCGCTGGCTGTGGCCATCACTCTACTTTTTCCTCGTTCACAAGCGGGGTTTGAAGGACCGAAAGAAGGAGTGATCGAGCAGCCTCCAGCATTGTTCTCCATATTGCACGTGTTTGATTGTGATGCGAGTATCTCATGAACGTATTGATAAAGTGGTCTACTAAAGCACCCGTTGTTCTGGCCTAGACAGTTTCAAAGCTCAATTCGATCCTTGCCTTTTCCAATGAAATATAAAGAGGCGAATACGAGTCTAAAACGAAATGCATTCTGGTCATTTAGTTTGCCAACTATCGTGGATACATCAAGCTGAACCGATCGAAGCTTGAGAAGGATCTGCGCGATTTGAAAAGCAACATTGAACAGGAGCTGTCGGGAAAGAGTCAAATCGAGATCGACGCGGATAAGGTTAATATTGTTGTGCTATCATTCAAATAACATGGCTAATTCTACAGATTCCAACTAAATGATCAAGTCAAACTAATGAAATCAAATTTTAAAAAAGTAAGGTGAAAAGTAAACAGTACATTGTATTATAGGCCGCTAGCATTTCTAAAGTTGTCTTGCAAGGTGGGCTACTTTGTCACGACGCACGCGTATCTTCTTGGAGGCTATGTGGCGGGTCTCCTTCTCGGATACGGAATCGCCTAAACGATGAAGATTATACGTCTACGATTTTCCATGTTCTATTCAATGCTTTATCCTTGCTATTTAGTTTATGTTAGTGGCTGGCTCGCATGCTACGTAACTTTACTACGCCTCGGCTTCCTTATGATGACCAGCAATGTTTTCGAATGGAAAGCGATTAACCAAAAGCTTTTTCGGCTTCAGAACTTTCTGAAATGCTGAGCTTTGCAATTACTCTAGTATACTCTGTCTTTTTCTTGCATGTCTCAATGTGCATGTTGTGGTCTGATAGCATGGTAGCCTGATCGATTCGTGTACTTTGTAGTTTAGCCTTTGATCATTCGTTTATTGTCTTGTCCACATCCCGCAAGCGTTCCTATTCCGTAGTATATATCCGAATGGATACGATCGAAGTCCGATTGACTAATACGCTCGGTTGGTCAATTATATCGCCGATTTCACCTAACGTTCAAACCGAACGAATCGAAGCAAAACCAGCCGAATGTAGCATAATAAAGATGAATCGTTCCTCCGCAGGTGGCCATTCGTTACGAAACAATGACCGGGATGGGGGAGGGGGGAGGGGGAGGACTTTCAATGGACTGGAAGTTTTCGGTCCTCTGGTAGTTGTATCTAACTCTAGTAAAAATGTTAGCTCTCATAAATGTTTAAAATGTTTGGGGTTGACTTGATTCTTTAGCCTTGAGATGACTGGATTTTAAACGAGTTTTCCGTGCAATGCCATTATCTCTAGAAAGGGGAGTTCTTCAGAGACTACCCATCACTAATAGCCGTAAAACCGAAGCGTGCAATGATCCGTGATTGAGTAACTCTATTAGAGCCGAGTTCGGGAAAAGGGGGCCGAGAGTGAAAGGGTTAGTTAGCCCCCTCGGGTGGTTCGCTTTCTCCCTAATTCTTCCTCCTCCGTCCATCTTTACCTCTGTCTTCCTCTTCCTCTCCATCCCTTCCATCCCTTCACCCCCTCTCTTTACCTCTCCCTCGCTACCTCCTTTCTCCTCAGGATGAGACATTCACTCTCGATCTCGCTTTTGTCTTTTGTCGATAGTCCCTTTCTCCCTGCTGGATCGGAGCAGTGCGCGAGGTTGTTAAGCGAAAAAAACGCTGTTTGGCCGGGCTCTTTTAATTAATCGGGAACTATAGTCACGACCATGTGCCTTACGTTTTTTTCATTAACGTCAATAAGTCTTAGCGTATACATTTTACTTTTCAATACGCAGGTATATTGATTCTTCTAGTCGTTTAGCTGCCTTTCCAACAATGCGTCTGCCTTAATGTACCCAATCACTTATTATAGGGTACATTAAGGAAGACGCATTATTGGAAGGGAGAAGGTACTCGAGTAGCTATAATAGTGTACTAGAGTAGTACTAGAGTAGACTGCAATGATTTCCGGAAAAGGCTCGCTCTTGTGCTAATTCCCCGACACCAACACGTCGTAATGTAACGGCCGCCCGTCAAGATAAATAGCCATTCCGAGTCGAATTCTGTGCCGATGCTTATCGGCTGCTTTCTCTCCGCATTCCTAAAAGTTCACCCCCCCCCACCCCCTTTTGTCGTCTCGCTCCACCTCGGGCCGTTTTCATTGATTCTTCCGTTAGGGTTGATCCCTTGGACGTGCTCGTCATTATGCAATAGTCGAATATTGGCGGTAAATTCGATCATTTTGTGACAGATCATGCCTGACTATTCGAGATTGCGTGAATCAAGACACTTTTGCATCTTTATGGAATAATTAAGGCACTGGGTGTTCATTCATCTATCCTTTTCTTCTGCAGTATTCCGTTATCTACAGTAATCGTCAGATGCTCCGGTTACTGCTAGTCCTGTCAGCCGTTGTGGTTGTCGGCGTTCTTTCCCGGGATCCTAACTGCCCGAGGGTAAGTTATTATTCGAGAAGTATACACGGATTTGCAGCAGTGTTGTGGCAGCTTATTAGTGCCGAAAGACTGGCAAAGTCTATCAACGAAATATTTTCCGACGATAATCTCGATATTCTTGGTCGTTCAGTTAACGCGGGCCGACTGTTGCCGCATTAACCTGCAGAGTCCGTGCTTTCCGAAGAGCTGCTACAAGTGGATCAACAGGTAGATAGTAGAAGCTGACCTATCTTTGCCTTTCAATCTCTTCATTTGTCTTTGAAAAACGTTCAAATGACGACTCAGAAGATCTTCCTTTTTGCTACGATACCTACGCTAGGAGATGCAAATCTTCCTTGCCTACGTTAGGTCTCTCAACACAAGCTCTATCCGAATGGTGGCCGAATTAATGGCCGAATTAATTAATGAAATGGTGGAATTTCTAGTTTTACTTTAGGTACTGCCCGGACCGCGCGAAGGAGACGCTGACCCGCGTTCACTCTGCCCAGGAGGCCAAGGCGAGGCTGAGGGAGACGACCACCACGACGACGACAACGACAACGACTGTAGCCCCCGCACGGGAGAGGGTACGAATGGGGGAGAATTGCAGATGTTTATGGAAGCGGAGAGTAATAGATGGTAGAGTAGCCGACTGCTCAGTATTGTCGTATTGTGTCTTCCAAATTTTGATTATAAATTAAAATATTGCTTCTTTTTAGGTGCCGATCGAGGCGTCGAAGGACACGATTCGCGAGCTGCTCGACCTGTCGGAAGTGAGGCGCAGTGCGCCCAAGCGGGTTCTGGTATGGTGTCCATCTTATTCACCTACTGTGGTTGACGAAAGGGTTCCGTCAATTTTCTCATTCCTACTTTTGACGGGAGAGCGAAGCGGTGCGAGTCCGGACGAAGTAGGAATGGGTTAACTGACGGAACGTTTTAGTCAATAATACATCATTTACTTGTATCTATACGTGCTCATGATTTTAATGGTGAAACAGCATTTCATCAAATCGGTCTTTCCATCTTTGACGAAATGGTAAATAGTGTATGCGTGAATCCGAGCAATGCCTTCTGTAAGATGCTTATTTATATAGGATACGAATCGTGTACTTTAGACGGTTATGTTTCACGTTCAATTCATAATGAACCTGCGTCTTATTATGTTCGGATTAGTGCCGTCGAATCGGATCTTTTTCATAGATACGTTTCATGTATTATATAAATCGAGCATAGCACTATGTTGAACCAGATGAAAGATATCCATCAAAAAGACGGCTCTGCTTCGGATGGGCGAAACATTACCATCAAAGTATATAGTACACGATTCGTCTCCTCTACTTATTTAGGTCGTTTTGAAATTGCAGGGAAAGTGCGGAACGGCCGACCGCAACTTCCAGCCGTGCACCACGCGAGGCATCGCCGACAAGCTGTTCAAGGTATAAGGAGTGATCTTTGATCTTTGTTGTTTGATCTTTGATCTTTCTAGTTTGATCTTTGATCTCTCGCAGGCCTGCTGCGACCTGTACGTGCCGAAGGAGTGCCACGGCATGTGCACGTATGAGACGGACCAGGACACGACGAGGAATATGGTATTTGAAGCTTTACTATTAGTATTAGGCCAAGTGAGAACGATTAGGCCAAATTACGGATGGTCTCCACTGTTCCGAATTATGTCAACTTTTAGCGCAATGGTTCACAGTAAATAAGCGTTATCAAAACGGCGTGAAGTAGGTAGTTTACTCCCTCACGATGGCCTCGTTTCCAACATAGCCCGTCCGCTGAAAATGGTCTTGAAGTCGTGAAATCACTATTTATTGAGCTTTGCAAGATAGACAGTTGCAGCTGATCGACCTGGTCCGCCAGAAGGAGTGTTCCCTCAAGCACCTCTCGACGGTTCTCTTCTGCGCCTCGCAGAACCGCGACAATCGCAAGTGCTGCGCGGCCCTCGACCTCAACGCGCCGCAGCTCCAGGTCAGGGTTCGTAGAGTGGCGAGAGATGAGTGACCGTGGTATGCTAAATAATACGGTTGATCAGTGTGTCGTGTTTCCTCGTAGATCGTGGTGTGCGAGAGAGAGACGAGTGATGGAGTGGTCAATAATACGGTTGAGGAGTGCCGTGACTTTACTAGGATTATAGGAAGGTTTTAATGCTAAACTCAAACGTTGATTGAGCCAGTGCTTTCGTAATAATATTTGTAAGCTTGGAAGCGTGAACACTAGAAATCGTGTGCGGTGCTATCTTACCTTAGAATTGCATGATACTAATACATTTGTTAATCTTGTCCTTCTCAGGTTGGTTCACGATGCCTTCGCATGTGCGACCCGTCGGGGACGGCGATCGAACGGATAACGAAAGACGATGTGACGTGTCTGTACAACTGGAACGTCATCATGTACTGTCACCATTCGGGCATCAGGGAAATGTAGATAATCTAAGGTTATCTAAAGATACGATAACCTGTCTCGGCGAGGTTCGCCTTTAATAAATCAGAGAATACGGTCGTGTTTCTGCTAAATATCTGTTCATATCGTTAGCGACTGTGATAGAGTACCGATCACTGTGCAATGTATTTATTTGTTCAGTACGAAATTGTGTGAGAGTGAGCCTAATAAAATATGAAGAGTGAATTTCCGCATGCATACTCATTGTTTCTTTACAGCGCAACAACCGGGTTCCTAGCATTGTCGTGATCTCTGACGCTTTTATCTCATTTTCTAGCTTTGCGGACCTTCTTGTTTGGCTTTTATCGCACACTCACCGAAATTTCACCAGCGGGGTGGTGAATCATTCACCTCCCTAACGCACCTTGTGAATATTTCACCACGGGGCTGGTGAATCAATTCACCAATGAACTTCATTGGTGAAATTTCGCGCATCGCCCGCGCTTCCCCTCCCCCCCCCC
>LS905696.1:107672-121340 GCA_900490955.1 Micoletzkya japonica | reverse complement strand
TCATCGATATATCTGCCCAGTATATCGATGACTTCCTGACGCCCTCTTTCTTTTTGAATTCGTCTTGTCTGCCCGCGCTTTTGAATTTGCATTTACATTGACTGTTTTGTGTTTGCTTCTATTGTTTAATTGTGCTGTGCATTCCTTCTTTGTAAGTAATTTCACTGATGATGGTATGTAATTACCGAAACGTCTGATATAGCCTGGCCTCACCATCGCCACGTGCACTCCTCAACACAAGCCAACTTCACACAGCCCATTCGTGTCATGCAGTTGTCTGATTCAGATGTTCTTCCCCATCTGCGTCCTGCTCATTCCCTTCTTCGGCACGATGTTCACAATGAGTCTCTCTGACCTTCTCGCGTTTGGCTTACAACTTCCACCAGGTAAACAGGTATTTTGTTTGACTAATATAGCCTAGGCGAAGTACCTTAAAGGTATTACGAAATACTGTAGAAAAGGCAATTGAGTGCAGATCTCCTATAGGAAACAGGTAATTTTAGTAGCAGTCGGCCTGTGCCTCGCGGTGATCAATCTCCACAGCGTTCTCAACTCACTCATCCTGCTCCTCCTGTCCCCTTCCAATCGTCGAATAGCCTCCGCTCTACTGCAAAACCCCCTCTCCGTGCTCCGGAAGCACCTTAGGAGTAGCAAGAGGAGCGTAGCCCCGACAAGCATGAATGCAAACTCGGATGCAGTTCCGGTTCCCTTTACTACTGTTTAGATTGCAATTAGTAAAAATCCTCCAGCTACAAATTTTCGTGCAAAGTGCTGCATTTATAGAAGAAAGAAGGCTGGAAGAAAAAAAAGTCGGTAGATGAAGTAATTTATTTCAGTATGCCTTTTTGATGTCATATTTATCGCAAGAGCATTTATTGTGCTTCATTGTAGTACGAGTATTTATTGACATAAATTGATTTGCATTTATAACCGGTAGTGATCCGTAACCCTTGGATTCTCAATGCGATCCATCGATAACCTCGAGATGCTCAGGACAGAAGAGAACGGGAAGCAGGAATAATCTGAAATTAAGGACTAAATAAAAATTATTATCATCATATATAAAAGGCGTTATATAACTTTCTAGGTTTCCCGTGGTCTCGTTCATATTTTTGACGACAGAGCTAAGCGAGCTAAACGGTATGAAGAGAGTGCAGACGAAGTAGGAATGCAATAAGGGAGAAGTACCTTCTAAATGGAAACACTCAGTCATAACCCCAATCAAAAAGAATCCTCCCTTCAGTGATCCTTTAAATTACCGCCCAGTTAGCATAACCTCCTTCTTTTCACGGGTATTCGAAAAATGTATCGCTCATAGGATTATATTAGACTGCACACGATATAACATTTTCCCAAATGAACAGTTCGGATTCCGACAATTTAGATCATTTGAAACTCAAATGTTGGGTGTCTTGGATAGCTGGACCAAATCTCTAGACAAGGGCGATGTAGTTGACGTTATTTACTTTGACTATGCGAAGGCTTTCGATACAGTTTCCCATCCAAAACTCTTGCACAGATTGAGGCACTTAGGTTTTCCAGACAAAGCAGTACTTTGGATAAATGAATACTTATTTAGAAGAACCTTTCAAGTGAGAGTAGGAGATGCTCTATCATTCAAGCGTCAAGTCATAAGTGGAGTGCCTCGAGGATCTGTATTAGGGCCCCTTCTATTTATTCTTTATACTTCGGAAATTCCATCTGTAATATCCAGCACGGTAAAATGTGCAATTTTCGCAGATGGCTTACAGCTGTTTCGTTCCTGCTCCAAAAATGCTGATAAGTCCTCGCTACAAGTTGCAGTAGATATAGTAGAGAAAAAAGGAAGATATAATCGGTCCAGGGATCCCCCGATGCCAGGCCCTCTAGATAAAACACGGAAGTATTTATGCGCGGAACGATTTATTCTTCCCGGGAATTTCGCGAAACTGTTCAAGCGGCTACAGCGGTCTCTTGTTGTAATTTCGTGTTATTTCTTGTTTTATTTTTTTCAATTTGAGTATTTCTTGATAGCATCACACTCATGAACGAAATAGACCACATTTGATGCATTATTTTGTCTGATCAGAGCTCGGTTTTCAGATGCAAGATCATAAACTCAATAATGAGCAAGAACTGAAAAAGAAAACATAAAAGAAGCTGCAAGAACGCACGCAGTACCCAAACATGCAGAATAAATCGATAGCAGTAAAACCGAAAATAAATCGTTCCGAAGATGGCGCATAAATTCCACTTCTCGCTAAGGCCAGTAACTTTTACCAGACCGTTTTTTCGAATTATACGTTCCGCTTTTCTCTACTATAATATTGCAAATTGGAGTGAGCTTTGGCAACTAAAGCAAAGCGAACAAATGCACGAGGTTTCATTTGGGAAAGAAGTAATCTTTTACTAAAGGCATACACGACATATATTCGCCCAATTCTTGAATCCGGTTCATCTGTCTTTAGTCCTCTAAGAAAAGAAGATATAGAGCGTTTAGAAAAAGTCCAAAACAGGGTTACTAGACTAATTTTTCAACGAGGGTTTGGCATTCCATTTGACGAAAGACCCGCTTCGACGGAACGAAATCGTAGATTAAACATCGCGAGTCTCAAATATAGAAGGAAAGTGCGTGATAAAAATTGCACATAAAATCATGTTTGGCGCGTTTGATATTGGAATAAATGCCAGCCAATTGTTCGAATTTCGCCCTAGTCGAACCAGAGGCAGTCAATTCCAAATTCATGTTCCAATTGCGATAAGCAATCTTAGACAACACTCATTTGCTATACGAACAGCACGTGATGTGAATGAAATGAGCAAAAAAGGCAATGTAATGGAATATGCAGAGTTCTGCAGTCTGATAAAACAGGTATTCGGCTGATGACTGTGCCTTGATTGCTCCTCCTTATTCCACCCCGTCCCCCAACGACCGCACGCAACACGCGTATTCGATAAAGGTTAAGATAAAGCTAAAGAATGAGCGTTTACTGACGGAACCTCTTGGGCAATTCGCGTACCTTATGGGAACGAAGAGGGCGATGACGATCGGGAAGAGCATGGAGATGTAGTAGAGCGGGGACAGGCCGATGACCAGGAGAAGGGCCAGCTGGACGAGTTGCAGGAGCGTGAAGCAGTGGACCGCCCGTTGCGGGACCCGACGGATGTACGAGGTGGGAGGGTAGGCACGCTGCAAGGGGAGAGACTGAGACAAGGTGGATTGATTGATTTATGTCCACATGTCTCTAAACTACATCTGAAGCTTATACGATAGGTATGATGGGGGCAATTTGCATATTTAAGAGCGTACATTTCACGATTTGAGGGCGAAAATGCGTACCTGTTCCGTGACGAAGAGCAGAATGCGGTGCCACAACTGGTTAGGACCGAGCGAGGACAGGGCCATGAAGAGGAAGAGGCCTGGGGAGACGAATATTAGGAGAAAAATGTGTTACGCTGTTTATATGAGCGACATTGGTCCCTCAGCATTCCTGCTTCCAACTGGGGAGCGAAGCGGCATGAAGGCATACTACTAAAATAATCATCCGGACGTTGTCAGATGGGGACTCTGGCTTCCATTTTTCCCCTTTACTACCTTGGAACAGCGCAGATGGGACGTGGTCGGAGATGAACTGGAGGGCGAAGACGTAGATGAAGACGATGAGCACGTGCGCGACGAGGGCCGCCGGGCGGGCCTCACGCGGATTGACGATGCTGCAAGGGAATTTTCCCCGTCAATGCACAGGTTTTTTTTGTTTTCGCACCAACAGTTCGGTTACGTTTCACATCCCCTTTATAAGCCGGTGTTGCCTTTACAAGCCGGTTCGTGAAATATAATAATGCGTAATATTATGAATTGCATTTCTAGTTCTACATGAAGGGTAGCCGTTAAATTAGGCAAATCTCTTTAAAATATTATAAATTCATATTTAACCGTACACTTGCTGCAGGCGGCCATCATGGACGCGTTCCTCGATGTCAGCAAGGGATCGGAGGTGGAGGAAGGCCGAGGGAAGGGCGGCGTGCATCCAGGGAAGGCACGCCAGGGACAGGAAGACGTTGAGAATCGCGACGACCAGCAGGTCCCAGTGGTGGGCGGGGCCCTTGCGCAGTCTGCAAGGCGAAGACGGGGGAATGGCTTGGAGCACGAGGGTATTTTAGAGGGTTATGTGTCTCCCCAATCGTCTGATAAAGAAGCTAGGTAGAGATGGCTTGCTATCCTGTGAAGGATGAATCATAACCATTGAAAACCTGGATGTTATACTTTAGAAAAGATGGATGGATCGCTCGTAATTAACATGAATGACGATAGATCACAGTGTTCTGACCACAGTGAAAATGTTAAGCGAACGAGATGCCGAAAAGTCACCCTGATTTCGGTAGGAACTCTCGCACGAAAAGCACCGTATCCTAAGCATTTTGGATCGATCGCTTAACATTTAGAACGCTATGAGATGTGCAATTGCGAAGGGTGATGACTCTTAGGAAGTTTAGTAATAGCCTCAGGATTAGCATCACTTGTTCTGTCGGTTGTCGACCGTTTTCGTGACCAGAAGTTGGTCGACGAAGAAGAGGGTTGCCAGGGGGATGGCCAAGCCAAAGGCGACCGCGTGCGCCTCCAGGGGCAGTTGCCAGAAGGGACGGAAGAGCACGTCGGCGGTGGCGTAGGTGTTGAAGGTCGCCTCTGGAATGATGGTATAGTGGATTAAAAAGATCCGTCGGAAATCATTCCGAATATAAGGCGAGAGAATGTGCAAAAGTGAGAGAATTAGACTCATTTTGGAACGAAAGAAACTGACGGATCGGTTTATTCCACTATAGATAGATAATAACTTTATTGCCATCTCACAAGGAAATGCATAGATAAGACAAGAAAAAGAGAGATATCTAGTTGTTTACTCGCACTTTACATAGAGAATGACGATGAACGGCATGCCATGATGCTGCAAAGCAACCCAGCTTTGAGCCTCTGCGTGACACATTCGCCTTCTTGGTCACACTTTGTTATCTTAGATGACCGCCTCTCATGTGGCGTGATGAAATATATTATAGTATTGAAGAAAGAGCGACACACAATGTTCTGACAGCAGTGTAAATGTTAAGCGAACGAGATGCCGAAAATTAATCCTGATTTCGGTAGGAACCCTCGCACGGAAAGCAATTATCCTGAACATTTTGGCTCGTTCGCTTAACATTTAGGACATTGTGGACAGCTCCGTTAGATATGTCGGATATAAACATGGGAGGGCTTACTGGGAACGTTGAAGAAGAGAAAGTGGGAGATGAGAGCGAAGACGACCATGGCTAGAGGCACCGCGTAGTCGGAGAGGACGTTGCGCAGGATTCTGAAGGATTAGCGGGGATCGAAGATCAAAGATCAATTAATTAAGTCTAAAAATAATAATAATTAGCGATATTCAGATCTCATTTATAGTCAGGGTATCAAAACAGACTCCTATTTAATATGAACCTTGTAAGAAAGGGCGTGTTCCTGAAGTTGTCGAGAGTCGTGCTCATCCAGAAGGTGAGCAGGGTCAGGGAGATGAAGAGAAGCGCGGCTTGCGGAAGGCAACCTTCATAGTAAAGTATTTAATCTCAAATACGAATCATCGTAATAGCAATGGCTAAGTAAGGAAATCCAGGAAATTATTACTCGTTTTATGAGCTGTTTCCTGAAACTCCTACCTGTAGAAATGCTGTCACTGGGAGACGAAGTTGCATTGAAACAGGCGGTGTAGCTTGCGGTGTATGCTAAAAGTAGAATTAGTTTATCTGAAAGATTAGAGATCAAAGATAAAAGATCACTCAAGAAAGATCAAAGATCACGCACTCTCGACCATCGCCCGAACCGCCTTGTACGTGAGCGCGGCGGCGATAAACAGCGAGAACATCTCCTCGGTGGACCTGAATTATTTACTTTTCTTTTTAATTATAAATATTTAGTATTTTATTTGTTTTATTAATTATATATTTAAGTAATTACGTCATACCTTTTGGTGTATTTCAATAAACTAGCCGCGTGGAACAGTGCTGCCAGGACGAGGAAGAGTTGGGCCCACAACCCGACGCACACGTACAGATTGTAGAAGGGCCACTGGGTGTGGTAGGCGATGTTGTAGATAACTGAAGCGATCATTGGAGAGTCAAACATTTTTGAAATCACTATATGTTATCGTTTCATGCCCGCGCATGTAGATAAATTATTATTATCAAATTAACATCTGTGTTCCTGATGTTAGCTCACGAATGCAATTCTCGCGTAAACCGCTTTCTCAACAACTGTGCGATAAGGGAAAGTCTGGTTGGGGAAAAACGTTCTGGCAGTTCTCTCATGCCTACATCATGTGAGAGCGCAGACAATGTAGAAATGACGTTTACGGACGGAACGTTTTCGTCGATAGTAGGTACATACCGTGAATGTAGATGGAGAGGGGCGCGGTGGTCGACAGAATGAGCATGGGTTGACCGCCGAAGAAGGCGAAGAAGATACCACCTATGGCCTGCCCGAGAATCACCTTCTGCACATCTGCAAGATCATTCTTTCAAGATTTCTACATTTCTTAGACATTGCAGTTAATTTTCTCAGATATAGCTCAAAATATGTCTCAATTTATAATTTATATTTTATATGCCGCATTGATTCAGGAGCATCTAACTTATCAATCCCGAAGTATTCGCGTCATTCAGCATGCCGTAGGCTATAGATGTAGGCAGAATGGTGCAGATGAGGAAGAATACGGTAGAGAGCGACTTGTTGGCTGACTGAGGGTCCTTGATGCCTGGGCAACTTTTGAGCATACGTATATGTTTAATTTTTATAAAGCCTATTATTCGCAGCTTTCATGCAAAGATCAATGCATATCCGTTTGAATTTTGATATGATCTATGAATTTTTATAATCTAAAAAAAGAACAACGAAGAAAGCCAACCATCAAGCCAGTCCGATTTGTAGCATGCCCATCTTCGCGCGAAATCTTGACGTATTCCGGTTCCGGGAGGGCGGCAACGGGCTTTCTGAATTCTTAGGATGGCCAAAAGTTATAGAAACCTAATTTTCAGTACTTTGAATAAATATTATTATATATCAGGGAAAATAATCAAATAACAAAATAATTCAATGAATAGGTTGTAGATATCTAGCTGAATAACCAATTACAAAATTCTAGACAATTCATTTAAAACGATTGTTCCTCTTACCATTTTTGGGCCATCACTAAGGAAAGCGAGTCGACTGGTTGCCTCGCAAGTCGAATTGATCGTTGCCGCGGTTCGGAGAATATCCTACAAAAATCTTTTTTGCATTTTTTTCTTATCATTATTTCAAAACTTAACGTGATGGTATTGCGGATAGCTGATGCATTTCACATCAGATAAGGGCAATTTCAATCTCCTGTGAAAGCTATTTATTACCTTGGTGGATTCCTCATCCGGAGCATGCTCCAATTCTATTCTCAACATGTCATCCATGAGAAGCGAGGCAAAGGTCCGCGCCGTCTCTTTCGCGGATTTGGTTGATTTCTGAATATACCCCAGAGAAATAAGATATTCAGTCAATAGTATATATATACAGAGGTTCTCGTAGAGACCAATAAATATTTAGAAATGATAATTATTTTTTTTTTCAAATTTGCATAATATGCGTACATCCTTGAGGGGGGCTAGGACGATGATAACGAGCGTTGTTTCCTCCATTCCCTCGCCGAGATTCGTTGGCTGCGTCAGCCGCGTGATGCCCACGTGCCGGTGGCGAAGGCCGTCGACGGAGCCGCTAAATAGCAAATCGGGAAAATCGAAAAAATCCGGAATATCTTCATTTTCCGTACAGTTGCAATATTGTCTCGTGCGCGTAAGGTATCTAGAGTAATTTACATAGGAATCAGCAGCACAATCATTTAGAGGAGAGAAGGATTATTTACCACAACTGCAGTATCTATATCAGCTAATCTTTCTCTAAGCAACATCGGACCTGAGGTCTACTGGAACGGGGCTTATCCCCCTTCTCTAAGATAAGATATTGGCCAAGCGCTAAAAGCTGATTGTGAGTGTAGGCGGGTATACTCTGTCTAATGCGACTCTCTGCTAATGAGAGTGGGGGGACTCACTCCTAAACCTTATCCACTTCTATGCCACCTTCTACTCACAAGATTGCCGTCCAATTCTGGCGGACGAACAGCCCTTCGGAAGTGTTGTCGAAGGCCTAAAATGAGATCAAAATTATATTTTATTTTAATATTTTTATTTTACAATATTATTTTAATATTGACAGCTCAGCATTTAATTCCGTAGAATGAAACTTGTACAGCATCCTGCATCACACATCGTGGAAAATATAACAAGGATTAGGTAGAGGTTATGTCGTGATAAACTTATGCCCAAAAGTAATACCACTTTAGTGTACTGGGTGATGTCTGTTCTCCCCCAAATGCAGAATGGACTGGCTGTCGATATTTTATACGCATTCTTTATATCTAGTCCCATCAAAATACGTAAATTAGATGTTATGTAGTGCAACTACGGAGAATTTTACTCAAGGCCATGTGAAAGTTTCACATTTTGTGCGAAAGCAGCACACAATGGTTGAGGAAAGTGCAGACGAAAAAGGTTGCACTTACTGACGGAAAGTTTTATGCCGTTACCTGCATACGCTTGGCAAACCGGGCTCCCTGTTCGGAGAACGATAGCAGCTCCTTCTTGATCAGTACCATGTCGAAGTACTCGGGACGAGACCGGGACGCCATCTCCGTTACCATACTGCAATTTACGGATTAACTGCTTTACATTTATGTCATCAGAGCTATAATATTCATTCAACAAGACCCAAAATGTCATTATTCATAGAATATAAAAGAAAAAAATTTCCTATGTTTTCAATGTTTTCGTGCTCTTTTATTCTTTATTGTATCTCTGCGTTTTTCTTTGAAAAATTGCAATAAATGATGATGAAAAAGAACCCACGTACTTTGTTAGGATGCCCTCGATGCACGACTGCTCCTCATTCAAGAGTACGACGGCCCGCTCCAGAAGGTGATCGATGTCGAGGCAACCGCGCACCTAAAAATAAGAGATGATACTACCGTCAAGCGAGTAAACATGAGCCCAAGTTTGTAACAATTGTAACATTGGGCATAACTTTCTTCAACGTGGCGCTAGAGAGTTCTGGTTGAACTTTTTGGAACTTGACGAGATCTATCTATATGCAAATTTTTGAGAGCATGGGATTCCGAGAAATTTACATACGGAGAACTCAATTTGAAACAAAATTTCAAAGTCTTCAGATCGTCACCAAATTTTAAAGGCAGGTAGAGCTCGATGAAAGGATTATGATGCCAAAGTTAAAACTCTCTAGGATAACTCTGAAAAAAGTTGTGGTCGCACAAATGTCACCATTTATTACAATTGTTACAAACATGGGCCCATGTTCGCTCGCTTGACGGTAGGTGAAGATGAGTAAAGTATGGAGGTAAAGGTAATATTATGTAAGATACAGTTATAACAAAGGTAATATTATGTAAGATACAGTTATAGCAGATCTCAGAATCCTGTTGTAAACCGTAAAATAAATTCTATTAAAGGGACACGGAAGTGATTTTCAAGTGAAGCTTATATGAAAGATTTTGGCGTAATTAGTATAAAACCAAAAGGAAAAATAATAAAAATTAATATTATTCGAGAAATGATTTTTTGAAATTTCGTCCAACGACGACGTTACTGTGTTTAGCGAAAGGAATTAAGCCAAAAGCGACATTCCTATTAACGACGGAAGCCCGGAACGAAAAAATAAAACATGCGATTTTCGAGTTTTTTCTTCGATTTTTTTATTGTCACTATGTTTTTTCTCACATTTTGAAACCTAAGAAGAATTTTCATCGAATTTTAAAACTTTTGGTTAGAGGCAGCTTCCTCCCTTTAAAAACTGATCAGGGGGGAAAGCAGTGAACCCGTAAAATTTGAATAAAAAGCTCGAGATGAAAAGGGACAGCAAACCTACCTCATTCTTGAAGTCTCTCGGATAGATCCGTTCCTCGCCCGATACCAGGAGACCAGCCATCGACAATGTCTCCTACCCCCTCCCTCTTTCCCCCTTTTCTTCTCCGCCCCCTCTTTCTCACTTTCCCCCCCCCCTCCCCTTCTTCCGTAAATTCCTCGTTCTGCAGTAAGAGGATGATCGTCCCGTGTAAGGGAAAGAGTGACTTTCATGCGGATTGGAAACCACGGGTGAGAAGGAAGAGGGCACTTTGCTGATACGAAAGTTCCACTCACAATAGATAGGGTAAAAGCAAGTTATTTTGTACCCGGGCAAAAGCTAATTTCTTCTATTCTCGAGTCCTATTAATTATTGTAAAATGCAAGTTTGCAAGAATCTGAATGGATTGGGCAATCTCTCCAATTTATCAACACTGAACAAAGAAATGCGGGGGAACTTTGTACAATAACAAGGGCCGATCAACTCTTGCTGAGATAGTTAGGAGAAACAGGAAGGGGGAAATGATAACGGGCAAAGGGAAAGAGCGAGACTACTAAATGTACTCAATTTGCAACTGAAGACAAGAGGAGAATAAAAACAATTCTAATAAAAGCAATTCGATGTAAAAAAAGATAACTTGATCTTGGTAATCAAAACGTCCACCAGCCTTTCAGAAGCTTCTTCCGAAGAGAAAAGAGATAAGAAAAAAAGTGCAGATAAGTTTTGTGAACCGATTTTATAAAATATTTCTTCTTGTTCTTTGGAACGTTATTGTAGCCTGGTTTCGAAAGAGCAGAAAGCGTTCGCTTTCATTGTTGTTGTTCTTCTTCTAGAGCTTCGCCGGTACAGTTTGGACAGTTTGGTGTTAGGCAACAATTTCGAAATACCTAAGCCGCTCCACAGTGAAAGTTCTCCTCGTAGGAGTTTGCTACTATCTAGTTTACGAATCAGTGCGTAAACTCATCTGTTGATCTGCGGACATTCCGTCTTAGGGCTTCATCCTATGAAAAAGTGTGGGCCTTGATTTAGTGGGCTTCAGCACTGCAAGAGTACTTGTTGCGCAAGCTCATTTCTAGTTGTAGTAAGCCAAAGCCTTCCCTCCGTGCCCCTCTTATCTTATAATTCCTATTTTACCGGAGCTTGCACACAGCTTTTATGTAACTGTCCGGTGAAGATTGCTGTTAGAACAACGTTCTTTCCATTTCCATCATCGCATTGGAGTCGCGCAGACGTGTCAGTACAACGAATATGTTTCATACATCATTTGTAACCGCACCTGATCGCAAAAAATTATGAAAGAATAACCTTTCTGCGTGCTCTAATTCTCAGACGTGCTCTAACTAATTATCTCTTTCTGAAGCTTTCTCCCGGTTATGACCTGCTTCCATAAGACCCGAGAGGCTTGCCTATAGAGCGTGAATAAATATCGAAATAAATTTGCCGAAAAGAATCAGAACGGACATCCTTCGTCGTGCCCTTCTCTCTTCCTCTCCTCCTCTTCGGTCTCCCACCCTTTCTGACTCGATTCCCTCCCCTCCCCCCCCGTCTCTCGCTTTTTTTTGTCCATTACACATAGCGCTCAGTCCCTTTCTCTCTTCTACCTCCTAACCTCCCTCCATCCCTCTCAGCGAAAGAGAGGGAGAAGCAGTCTCCCCCTTGCCATTGTCCGACACTCACTTCTCACCCCCCCCCTTCTCTTTCTCCATTGACCGCTCCTGCCTCTCATTGCGATCTGTCCTCGGTTTTGCTTGGTTCTCTTATTTTCCATTTCCCGAAATGAGCAAACTATCCAGAATCGCAGAATGGAAACCTTCATGAACCACCCCGTCACGGAGTCTGTTCTGCTGTGGAGAAAAGTCCGACCGAAGGTTTGTTTACAGTCTTATTCACTGATATTTGGAGAAAACTGATAATAGAACATGTACATGAATTAAAATGGACTAGCTATTAAGATTATGCATGACTTTAGGTAGCTTAAACAGACAGACAGACACAGCAGACACAGACAGCCATGTCTAAATAGCCTAATTGTAAACTCACGGATAATGATTGTATCATTTAGATTATAACTACTCAAACCTTGCAGTACCTGGCCATCGCCCATCCCATCCTCATCCTCTCGTTCCCCTTCTGGAAGCTCTTCTATGGATTCCTCTACTTTCTCGAGGTAACGAGGCCGAAAAAAACTATGATACGCTCCGTTCTTGGGACGGTTGTTTTTTTTGTATTGCATACAGCGATCGCGGATTTTTGACCTACAGTACACCTGAAACGAAAAGCTTTAAAATGCCGGTCCAACACCGGATCAACCGCATTTACAAGGGGGGTCAACGAGATACGGCCGAGAAAAATGTTCCCTCAGTTGTTTCATTTTTACCTGTAGGAATGGGATTAGGCATTGACGGGAATTTTTCGTCGTTACAGTATCCCGACAGTTTGCCTTCCTATCCCACAGCTACCGCGCTTTCATACAGTTCTCTCGCACTTCTTCTATGAAGATTATCAGTACTTACCCCTCCTCCTGCCCTCCCTATAGTTTGCCTTCCAGTTAGAGCCCGCGAATCGATACCGATAGCCCATTTTTACCGGTTACGATTCACTGCCAACATGGTCAGAATCGCATCTCCTAATACGTATGGAGTGAAACATAATAACCCTGGAAAAAGTGCCTACTTGGATTAACTGGTATCGATTCGCGAGCTCTACTTCCTATCCCACAGCTACCGCGCTTTCCTACACAGTTGTCTCACACTTCTTCTATGAAGAACATCAGTACTTACAGTATACGCCCCCTCCTCCTGCCCTGCCTATAGTTCGCCTTATAGTCTCATGGGTACTGGTCGCTTCGCGAGAACGCGACCTCCCTCATCGTCGTCGTCCTCTACTCGATGCTTCTCTACGGCGTCGTCAAAAGGAAGGCCCACATCATGCTCGCCTTCGCCGGCCTCTACGTCAGTTCGTTCATTAGAGGATAAAAAAGTATAGCGGATTAAAAAGATCCCCGTCGGAAAATCATTCCTAATATGAGGCGAGAGAGTGTGCAAAAATGAGAGAATTAGAATCATTTTGGAACGGAAGAAACTGACGGATCGGTTTATTCCACTATGCTTTTAGACGAAACGTTTCGTTGTTTTTGGTGGCCAGAAGCGTGTCGCGGTTTTGAATGATGCGTGCAACATAAGCATCAAACGTACACGATTCGCATCCTCTATTGTTCATTCGACTAATCGAAAAAAAAACACAATTTCATCAAATTTATCGCTTCACCAACACTACAAAGTATCTCATTTCATTTCTTTTTTCACATTTCTGTAGAATGAGGAAAGATAGATTTTTTTAAAAATAGAAAATCATTTCAGGCCCTGATCTTCGGGGTTTTGGCGCTCGATTTCGGAGTCTTCATGATCAGGAAGGTTCGCTCTGGTTTCTTTCGCTAATGTTCTACTCTTCATAGAGGAATGATCGCTTACTTGTTGCGGTCCATATAGGCATACCTACAAGACTCGAGATAAAAATGTCAAGGTAGATATCGTACGGTACATTTATTCGGGCTCGAATACGGGACTGTACGGGATTGTACCGTACAACCCCGTACAAGTCGAATTGCGGCCGTATACGGCAATTTCAGCCCTTTTCATTATTTTATTATTTTTTCTCGTGTCCAGTTGCACCAGTAGACAAAGAAACATGGCGAAAATCGCTCATTTTCCAAAATCACTACCGTT
>LS905696.1:78714-106769 GCA_900490955.1 Micoletzkya japonica | reverse complement strand
CGGTAGTGATTTTGGAAAATGAGCGATTTTCGCCATGTTTCTTTGTCTACTGGTGCAACTGGACACGAGAAAAAATAATAAAATAATGAAAAGGGCTGAAATTGCCGTATACGGCCGCAATTCGACTTGTACGGGGTTGTACGGTACAATCCCGTACAGTCCCGTATTCGAGCCCGAATAAATGTACCGTACGATATTTCAGCATGGCACCTTGACGTTTTGCTTCTATGGAAAGATGGCTAACTTTTCAAGTCAGCGATTATCCTGTATTCCTTGAAATTCGAAAACCGTTTCAGAACATGCAAAAGGGCAGCACGTCTTCTGTGGGCGCTATGGTCGCCTTCAACATTGAGTAGTGAGCTTGGCGATTTTTTATTTTCTTGCGATAACCGTTCCACTGATTATCGCCGTGACATGCACTGAAGATTCCGCGGCCTTGTTGAGCAAAGTTTTCTAGAGCATTTTAAATAGTGAATCTTATTATTTATTGACGAAAACGTTCCGTTCGTAACCTCATTCCTACTTCGCCTGCACTCTCTTCATCCGTTTCGGTCTCTCGTTTGAAGTGGAAATGAGACGGACGGAACGTTTTCATCAACCATATATAACGCTAAGTTATTGGTACATTTTCAAGAAAAATAACGTTTTTTTGTTATTGCATGAAATTATGAAATGAATTATGAAATTTATGAAATGAAATTTATGAAATTTATGAAAAAAAAATATTATGAAATGAATGCCCCAAAATTTCTTTTCCAGTGTCTTCCTCTACCTTCTGGCGCAGTTCTACTTCTACAATTTCATATCGTGCATGGTCTCGTATTCACACACCGTGTACATCGAGGTTAGAGAGCGAGACAGAAAGTTTACTGCTTTATACTTTATCCTTTATCTAGAATGCGTTATCCTCTTTGCACAAGATAAAGCATAAATAGGCTCGAAAAGTGCTCATGTCAGGAATAGTGTACGGTATTTGTAGCGCGGTGTCTGCAAAACCCGCCTTTTCTCCAGTCGACTAGGGAAATTTTGTGGAGTTAGAGTTGGTTTTATAAATTATCTAAACTTTATCTGTTATTCGGCGTACCGTCCAATCTTCAGGAAAAGGAGCAGCGCTTCGTGCAATTGGGACGAGAGAACGAGGCGATGGAGGAGGGACTGCTGACCGAGTAGAGAAGCAGGATGTACAGTGGATTAAAAAGATCCGTCGGAAAATCATTCCTAATATAAGGCGAGAGAGTGTGCAAAAGTGAGAGAATTAGACTCATTTTGGGACGGGAGACACTGACGGATAGGTTTATTCCACTATATTTAGATAGGTGATTGTGCGAAGTCGAAAGACAAATGCGAAAGAGAGTGCGAAAAGCGAACATATTTGCATCCACTTCTCTTTCTCTTCATTATTTCTCGCTCTTTTCCTTTTCGACCGAGTTATATATAATAGTCGTTTTGCGCAGCTTATATGTGATGTATTGAGGACTAGGGTTCCCTTTCTGACTCTCCTACGCTAATTTAGAACTTTTTCCTTTTTAATCATAAATAAGCCGTTTCGGATACGTTAAAATATCAATATAATAGCTTAGTCATGCCGTTCTTTTCTGAGCCCCCTTTATCTATTGGAACAAAGCCATATCTAGTTCACTTACAGTCGATTCATAACAGATAATCTATCTTACAGATATTCTATTATAATATTCCATCCGACGAGTAATTGTAACATTTGCCGACATTACACTGAGCGAAATTTCACTCGCACACGTTACCACCGTGAAAATTCACTAGCCGGTTACTGAAAAATTCCCAAAAAAGAGGAGGGGAGGTTCAATTTTTAGGGAATTTTCACTCTGGCTGCGTGTGCTAGGGAATAATTCCCCCAGCGAGCTAGTGAAATTTCGCTATCGTTGCGTCAGGTATAGTGGAGTAAACCGGTCCGTCAGTTACTTTGATTCCAAAATGAGTCTAACTCTCTCGCCTTTGCACACTCTCTCGCCTTATATTCGGAATGATTTTCTGACGGATCTTTTTAATCCACTATAATAAATCATGATTCATAATGTCTTCTCCTATGCGTCTGGCCAAGTCTCTGTTTTACATATTCCTCTCCGATAGCCTAAGAAGCCGTCAATATTCCCCCCCCACCAACAACAATCACTCACATTCCAATCCGTACTCAGTCATCGCATGAACATCTAAATAAGTTCTCCAAATTCTTTTGTTCCCCTTGCATAATCTTGCTTCTCTAAACACAAGGATACAGATGTCGTGCCCCTCCTTCCATAAACAGGTTCAAACGAAAAAAACGCACAGAAAAAGCGAGGCGCTTGGTTTGATCGATCTCATAAAAAGGGAGGAAACGGATAATTGAGAAAAGACTCGATAAGCTTCATCATCGAAGTTTTTTCTCTTCGTGCCCCGTTCAGGTATTATACAAACAGCGTTGTCCCCTCGTCTCCCCAAGACGAACGAAGAGTCAGCTGTATACGGTACTCTCACCGGCGCCGCAAACCTCCCTCTCCTCCCATTCCTCCTTTCGCGCCACACGAAAACACACGTTTCCTTGCGTATTCTTGTAGGTTTTAGTTCGGCATCAGCATGCTTTATTCTTCATCAGTAATACCTACATCAGCACTCATCAGCAGCATTCAGAAAAGGAGGCATTAGGAGGAAGTAAAAAAAAGCACGGCAGAATCGAGACAAATTGCGACCCGCCACGGTGGCCCATGGGCGGAGGTCAGGGGTGAGAGCGCAGACGGCGGGGGTGTTAAGACGCAGAGGATGGTCATAAAACGTTTCTACTTCTCACCCCGTCTCTTCCCCTGTGGCAATGCCCGTCTTGCACTCAAAGGGTAGTAGGTTTGGAACATACTATACAAACTACACAAAAGTTATCCATTGAAACAGGCAGATCTGAGCATGACCTATGCATGGATTGATAGAGAATGATGTGGCGAGTCTATTGAACACTAGATGAAGCAATTTGATCCGAGGGTCCCCGAGTTGTACTCAAAAATAACGTGGGAATCGAGGGTTTCCGGGATAAAATCAAACATTCTGGATGAAAACGGGCAGATCTGAGCATGACCTATACATGGATTGATAGAGAATGATGTGGCGATTGATAGAGAATAATGTTTGCTAAGTATTGCAAATCACTGCAAATTTTGTACGTTTGTGTGTGTGTGTGTGTGTGTGTGTGTGTATTTGTACCTTCCGTAACCCTCTTAGAATTTCGAATTTCAAAAAAAGTTCTTACAAGACCCCCATCAACTTTTCAATATCTCGAGAAAGTTTGAAGCCTTTTTGAAAATTTTTAAAACTGACTGAGAAAATCGATATTTCTGAAAAATTTAATTTTTTCTACTTTTTACAAAAATTTTTCTACTTTTGTGAGAATACGTTTCTCACAAAAGTAGAAAAATTTTAAACATTTTTTTTCTCACAAAAGTAGAAAAAAAGTAGAAAAAGTCCTTTGACAAAATGTGCAAAAAGGATTGTCGCAGGCTGGATCCGAGCTTGGGTGAAATGAACATAAAGCCAATCCTCTTACTACTATTCTACGTTGTCACGCTTATGATACCTCTCTGATTTCGCTCATGACGTGCCTCCTACTTGCTTGATTCAAAGTATTGCATTCATTTGACTCTGATTTCTTGCAAAGCGCTGTTGGGGTCTTCTTTTCCTGATCCTTTCAGGTGCATGCATTCAGCTTTCGAAATCATTAGTTTCAGCGCGCAAATAGTAAACAAATGCAGTTGAGGTGTATGACGAGCAGTGGGCGCCCCCCTCCTAGCACAAAAAACTTATGGTGCGTTCACTGTCGACTATAGTCGGTCATTTTGGTGCATCGAAACGGTCCACTCGGTCGTTTGAGTGGGTCGAACTGACGAGGCTTGTCTTCCCATCGTTCTATCAATCTACCTTCTCCCTTCCCCCTCTCCCTCTCCGAGAAACCCTTTCATTCCATCGTTCTGTCCGCATCGCGTGCTGTTCGGTCCTCCTACGGAGGTTCGAGAAAGTGAATCGCTATTCAAAGAGACAACTACTGGCTTCGAACTTTGAAACCTTCATTAAGAAATGTGTAGATTCTCATGATTTTCACATACCAAAAGTTAACATACCAACCTTTTTCCAACATACCAACGAGATTCATGCAGAGCTGTCCTCGAGAGGAAAGCGAAGGCTTCGTTTGACAAAAGCAAGGGTACTTTTTACGAGCGTAGTTCGCTAGAATCTCTACTATACGGTATACTCACAAAACTCCCGCGGTTGATATCGCGGAAACATAGTAAACATGAGAGGTAGCCAAAGCTGATAAATACGTGCCCTTTCTTGATCTCAGCTTGAGATTCCTTCCTCGATAACACTTGACATTCCACGAGAGTTTTGCCACCAAGTTTTTCTACAGATGCGGTCACAGTACTCTACAGTACGCTGAATGATAGATTCGATAACACTTCACAGAAAGTGTCCTTCCATTCTCTATTTGCGAATTGAGTTGAAACACTCCATCAAGGAGAGCGAACCGCACGCGATGCGGACAGAACGATGGAATGAAAGGGTTTCTCGGAGAGGGAGAGGGGAAAAGGATAGGTAGATTGATCGAACGATGGGAAGACAAGCCTCGTCAGTTTGACCCACTCAAACAACCGAGTGGACCGTTTCGATGCACCAAAATGACCGACTATAGTCGACAGTGAACGCACCATAAGGCGATCCGTGAAGCGTGCTGTGGGAGCCCTGTGTTGTGTGTCCAGGAGCGAAGCTTTTTTCTCTACTATCTATATGCACGTACGTTTTCCCTACCTTTCGTCTAGGATCCAAACGTTGAGCTATTTGTAACCCCATTCATCTGTTCTATCTATAGTAAGGATCAACTATTTAGCAAAACTACGCTGTAGATACCCGGCTACTTATGTGGTCCAGGAGCTTCGCTCCTGGACACACAACACAGGGCTCCCACAGCACGCTTCATGGATCGCCTAACAAGGGAAGGGCAAATAGTTATCATCAGATCCAGACATGAGACCACCACCATTCGATAGAGCACATAAAGATTGGTACATCCTGAGAAAATTAGCTGCCGACGTCCACACATCTTTGAGAAATCCGACGTCAAAGATTCCGAAGGATTCTACACGGTCCCGACCAAGCCTCGACTACGGGTTCCTCTACCCCAGCCGGCGGCACCAGAACAACTGGTCGGCGGCGCAGCAGGGAAGAGGTGGGACTGTGGTGCGGTAATATGTTGGTTCGGTTTCCTGTGGTGGAAAATTTTTGCAAGACTCTGGGACTTGTGATTTTCAAGTTTTTTTCATTTCTTGAAAAATTACGGAAAATGTTTCAAAGAACACTTACACTAAAATTCCACTAGATCCCATTCTGTGTTCTCAATTTTTCGACTTCTATGAAAGAAAACTCTGGTGACAGCCTGGTCCCTGGAGAGCGAGTGTCAGAGAGGCACCAGATCTGTTCTTTCATCCGCAGTTTTCACAGATCGTAATCCAAAAAAATTTGGAAAAAAACTTGGAGAATCACAAGTCCCAGAGACTTGCAAAAATTTTGCCACAGCGGGGAATCGAACCAACAGGTTAACGCACCCCAGTCCCACCTCTTCCCTACTGCGCCGCCGACCAGTTGTTGTTTTGCCGCCGGCTGGGGTAGAGAAACCCGTAGTCGAGGCTTGGTCGGTACCGTGTAGAATCCTTCGGAATCGTTGACATCGGATTTCTCGAAGATGTGTGGACGTCGGCAGCTAATTTTCTCAGGATCTACCAATCTTTATGTGCTCTATCGAATGGTGGTGGTCTCATGTCTGGATCTGATGATAACTATTTGCCCTTCCCTTGTAAGTTTTTGTGTTAGGAGGGGGTGAGCGCCTTCGGCGTCCACTGCTCTTCATACACCTCAACTACATTGATTTACTATTTACGTGTTAATTTGCGTGAACTATTGATTTCGAAAGCTGAATGCATGCACCTGAAAGGAACAGGAAAAGAAGACGCCAACCGCGCTTTGCAAGAAATCAGAGTCAAATGAATGCAATACTTAGAATCATGCAAGGAGGAGGCCGCAATGCGATGAGCGAAATTCGAGAGGGGTGAACTGCGTGTCAGCGTAGAACAGTGGTAGGAGGCTGGGCTTGGCGCTCATTCCACCAAAGTTCGAACCCTTAGTGGCAGATATTGGAAAAGTGCAGATAAATAAGGCACAAGGAAGAAGAGGTGGGGGAAAGTGGAAAGGGGAGGCGAGTCTTTGTAGCGTAGACGATCCTCGATTGAGCGTATTGCTGCAGTCGCGGGAGGGGGACGGCTTGCGAGTCGGGGGTTGACTCGCGGGCTCTCGAAGATGACGACGGGGGTAAAATGATGGGGATTAGCACGGATCAGACGAGACGGAAAAAAATCATAAATCTATCATCTTGAAAGCCTAAGTAAGCTGTGGATGTTCTTTTTCTGCAATTGGCAAATGAGTAAGTAGAAAAGAGTAGTTCACGCCGTTCCCATTTCTCATCCCTCCAACCGCTCATCCCTCTTCTCCACCCTCATTCCTTGTCACCGTCTCATCCAATTTTCCTGTCAATTGGCCCCTCTCCTCTCCTCTGAGCGTCCTTCGGTAGGCCCATTCACTCTTTGCTTCTTTCACTCTCTCTTCTACCCCCCCCCCCCCTCCCCTTTACCTCCCATCCGTCCCCCTCTTTTCAATCTTCATCTTTCTCACCTTCGTCTGAGCCTATACTTACTCTTTTATCGTTCTATCAGCAATCGTCTGGTGCTATTCCACTAGACCTCTGGACAAGTTCGCGCGAATTCTCTACAGTAGGCAGCTAATATTATAATACGCATGGCCAATGCAAATATTTGACATTCTAAAAAATTTAGATAAATTTTGACACATTAGGTATAAATTCAAATGGCTTTCTTTTCCACTATGCCTGTCCTACTTTTAAACACGTAGCTCATCTAATCTCCATTCATTCATTTTCTTTCCGTTACTCACACCTCCATCTCATCAGTTTCAAGGTTACCAGTTCACCTATTCACTCCTCCACCGGATAAGCTTGGGTAATTCATTATTAGTATACCTAGTTGGATATAGTGGAATAAACCTTCCAAAATTAGTCTAATTCGCTCTCTTTTGCGCAATCTCTAGTCTTATATTCGGAATGATTTTTCCGACGGATCTCTTTAATCCACTATAGCAACGAACTGAAACTTGGGCCTTTATCGAGAGTGGAGGATCCGATAATTACCTCGAATTTACGCTGCCCCTCATTCGAGGCCCCTTGAGGCTCTCGAGGGGAGGGTTTACGGTACACTCAGCGAAATTTCACCACCATACATCACCTAGTGAATCATTCGCCACACAAATTTCACCAGCGCGCTGGTGAATTGTGCTCCATTCACCGGCGGGCTGGTAAAATTTGTGTGGTGAATGATTCACTAGGTGCTGTATGGTGGTGAAATTTCGTCGAGTGTAGGTCTAAGTAAGTAGTGGAATTCCATGAACGATTTAGAGCGTAAAGGACAACATTTAACCTGAGACTACGTTTTTCCATTCGCATAAATGTTCGTGTTCGCTCGTCGTTTGTCTATTGTCTGCTAATTCCCTTGAGGCTTTTATGCCCTCCCCTGCCCGTCCCCCCTCCGGTCCACCCATGATGTTCCTCTCATCTTCATCTGGCGACATATTGAGAAGGAAGCTTGATCTCGTGATAGGACTTTGATACTTCTAATTGAGTTTCAAAATCGTATGTATCGTCCCCTGCGTCCCTAGCGCGCTACAGTACCCCGTGAACCCAGGTCCTCACGTACTTTGTCTTGACAGAGCGAATGATATTTATACCAAGCCTCTAATCTCCTCCACACCTTCCGAAAGGGGGCCCTGTGTGAGATTGCGAGACAGCTGAATTTGTCCATCTCTCTCCCTCTCACTCTCTCTCTCTTCGGCCATGTCTCATATAGCGCCTTGGTAATGAGCTTTGCTCTCGCTCCCTTCTAATACCTCTTTCTCTCCCTTTTCCCTCCCTCTTTCCCTCCCTCTCTCACCCTTCGGCACCCTCTGATTCCCCTACACGGGGGATGTCACATTCCGTATTACTCTTCCGGCCGAGAGTTGAGTGATCCTATTATGAAACTTCTTCTCGCGAATAAACTGAATTGGGGGGTGCAACCGAATCCTTATTCTGGTATATACTTTGGTATTTTGTTATTCTGATTATCTATAGCTGATTACGGAACTGCTCCTGGGGCGGTCAGGGAAATTTCTCTGACACGAGATCCATAAGATTCCTCGTTCAGATACACTCAGATAAATTTCTGGGGAATATTTCCCCACGATTTGCACTTCGGGAATAATTCACCTGGGGAAATTTCGACTTTTTTGGGGAATTATTCCCTAGCGGGCTGGGGAATTTATTCCCGAAGTGCATTTCGTGATGATATTTGTGGTGAATTTTCGCTCATTGTAGCCTTTATTATACCTGTAGCTGATCGTATCGCGCATTCCGCCCATATGTCAGTCCTTCTCTCATCTCCTCAATCCGAGCATATTTTCTGACCGAGAGCCCTAAAAGTGTCTAAAAGCGAACTGCCTCTAATGAGAGAATATTTATCTCTTCCAGGTGGTAGAAAACGAATAATGTGCTGTGCAGTCTCGACTAACTAAAACGGACCACCCGGCTTTCCTCTTCATCCGCCCTCCCTACTCTTGTATTCCACCCATTTCTGTCACTTTTGCTCGACGTCTCCTCAATCCCTCTCAAGACCTCCCCCCCTCGCTCTCTCTTGTATACCCTCTCCCTCGCAACTCTCTCCCCTCCCTCCCCGTCCTATCCTCATTTTCATCTCCTCTTTTCCTACATGCGCCTGTCATCGTTTC
The DNA here is from genome assembly GCA_900490955.1 of Micoletzkya japonica. NCBI lineage: Eukaryota > Metazoa > Nematoda > Chromadorea > Rhabditida > Diplogasteridae > Micoletzkya > Micoletzkya japonica. Next base: position 97,895 of record LS905696.1, on the reverse strand, counting down.
CGACATCTCAATGGCTGGACTTCAAAGGGGTTCGGAAGGGGAGGGGGGAAGGGGAGGGGGGAGGGGGGAGAGAACGAGAGATCCCCGATCTTAACCTAAGTCTTCAAGCCCCCTTCCCTGCATAGTTACTTCTCCCTCTCCCTTTTCTCATCTTCCTCCTTGTCTCTCCGTTTTCCCCCCTCAAAAGTGCCCACAAGCCATCTGTTCTCTTAGATAGCGGCTCTTTGTCGCTTGTATAACCCTCCAAGGGAAGAATAGGCCCTGAGGGTAGATTGGACGCTTAGATAGGAGAGACGGGCATACGGTAGCGTTTAGATATTGACCCTCCTAAGCTTGAAATGGAGACGATTAACATCTAACATTAGTGTGCTGGTGCATGCGATAATTATCTATAGCCACAAGATAACTGTAGACTTTTTGATATGACAAAATTCACTCCTTATTTCAATGGTATGATAAACTATTATTATTATTAGAATTAATAATTGCTCCTATCTTGATATCCAAAGCCAGTCTCTCTGATATCCTACTGTACAAGAAGATCCTCTCCACTTCCTCCCCATATATCCACCTATGCAACCACTCGTGTTAATTGGTCATTTGCACCACGCGTAAGCCTTCTTGGGATGGGGCTGGTTCATCCCGCTAATCATGCCAGCTTCTCTCTCCCCCCCCCCCCTTCTCCCTTGTCCATTGCGTAACCTCCCCCTCTCAATCTACTCACCTGTCCATCTCTCCTTGTCTCCTCTTCTCATTCAAACTGCTCGCTTACACGGTCGTAACTCACTCACTCAATCCTTCTTTATGAGGTACCCCAACTTGACGGTTGCACAGCCTTTCATAGCAACTCGTAGACTAGTGCAGACTCTGGGGAATTACGGTAGGGCGTATATCGCGATGCAGATATAGCGGAATAAACGGCGATCCGTCAGCTTCTTTTTGTTCCAAAATGAGTCTACTTCTCTCACTTTCGCACACTCTCTCGCCTTATATTCGGAATGATTTTGCGACGGGGATCTTTTTCCTATCCACTATATGCAATGAAGGCCCGACAGAAGACAACAGCTTTTTCATGGAATAGTAGTGATTCACAGCTTCAAGACTGTCCACATGCCGTCTAACAACTGCAAATCTCTCCCTCCTCCTCCGCCTTCCCTGTCTCATTTATTCTCCCCCCCCTTATCTACCGTGTGAACACCTCCCTACACTGTCCACCGTACTTGACCCTTCCCAGGCTGCCTTTGTCTCTTCTCCTCCTCCTCCTCCTCCTCCTCCTCGTCTGTCTCTTCTCTCTTGTACTCTATCTGTGGCGAGTCCTTCACAGGCGTCCAGCTGTAAATAAAGCGATTTGTCGTCGCGCTTATCTCTGCCATGTGATAACCACGTAAGTAATTGGTGAATTTGCCCCGTAGTGATTTCTGCATAAAATAGAATGTTCTAAAATAGGCATCACTTTGAACAATTCCCTCACATAAGAGATCTCCCAAGCGCATAGTAGATACAACCGGGAAATATAGTGCAATGTATCCGCTCCCCTTCCCCGACTCATTGTCTCTATCCTTCAAACATCCAATAAGACCCATCCCATCTCCGTTTCCTCCTCCCCTTCTTCTTCTTCTTCTCTTCCCTTCCCTTCGCTTCTCGACTATTGCTTCTTCTTCTTCTTCGCTGTCCTCTTGTTCCCATTTTCATCCCATCTCACTTCCCTTTATGGCCCCTTTACGTTTTACATGTATAGGCGGTTTGCCTCGAAATAATAGTTAGTAGTATCTAGCAAAATTATAGTGGATCCGGTAGCTACGATTTCTAATTCGATCTGGATACTGCCAGAATCTAGATCGGCCTTAGAAATCGAGTAACATTCTGCAGCATTGCACAGTAATTTCCCTGCGTGGACGGCTGAGTATCAGCCCTGATCGGATATGGTAATCCTATATAGGTTGCCCTCACAAGACCCTTTTACCGCTCCGGAAGCACTTCACTCTCCTAGAGAAGGGGGGGGGGGAGGAGGAGTGGACTCTAGAGGGGGAGGGGAGAGGGCGGATGAGGGTAGCCGGGATAAGTGTAAAGGGGCGGAGAGCCGGAGATTAGCATCTTCGTAGAATGTACCAGTATCTCAGCCGCTATTATTGGCGAAACCAGTACACTCATTCCTGCGTTGTCTGCACTCTCTACATATCCTATCGTAAAATAGGAATGAGACGACTGAACGGAAAGCTTTCCTCAACCCATCGGTTTCGCGCACTGTATCGTTCCCATGCGTATTTGTTTATTTCTTCTCGGTAATTTTATGATTTTCCTTAATGATGATATTACCAACTATGCCAGTACCAACTGTGCTTCAGATGAAGAGGCGGAAGCGCGCGACTCCCTCCCCTCTACCATCTCCATCTTTCCCCTCTGCCTCCCTGTCCGCGCTCCTTCCGCACCTCTCGCTTACCGTACCCCTTACCGTACTCGCCGTCGTGCCCTTCGTGCCGTCTCTCAAAGGGGAGTTCATCTTCGACGATCGGAGAACGGTCGTCGAGAATGGAATAGTGACGGGGAAGCGACCGCTTCGAGAGGTTGGCCAGGAGATCTTACTCATCTCCTCAATTTCTTTGAACTTTAGCCGATACTACCATTGCATCATTTTTACGGTTGTCCTTCATATGACTCAGCACAGAACTGCCGTGGAATTTGTTAATACCTGCATATCACTTTTTTCTACGAGATAACGCACTTTACAAAGTTGCCAAGACGGGCTTTAACCGTGATTTCAGCTGTTCTCGTCCGATTACTGGGGCGACCCGATCGCATCTCCGACGAGTCACAAGTCTTACCGGCCGGTCACCACGCTGACCTTCTGGTGAGTTGCTACCGTAATCCGTCGATCTCGCGTTTTGCATATTGACAAAAGCATTACGTCAGTAATCTTTTTCCAAGTTCTCATTATCATGTTATACGTGTAAGGATTCACTTCCACAAAAAAGTTTGCCTGAACTCTATCTCTATTCATACCGCTTCGATCTCCGGAAAGTGGAATGACCCACCTGTAGATTTTTATGCTATAACAACGTTTCCACTTTTAATCCTCGTCTCACATTTGATACTGTTCCGACTTACACTAACCTTACTTCTTACTCCCCGGTGCCGGGCGGCGCCCTTTCATTCCCCGGCTGTCCATTTCCCGGTCCTGGACGGGGGTGGGGGCACTTGCTACGCGCCATTACCCTTCATACCCGCCCGCCTTATTGCTATGTCTTATTGCCAGGACCCCTCTCCTATAGTCTCAGGGCTTCAGATCAACCGCTAGCATTACTGCACGATTTACCATTTTCTAGTAATGATCTTTCCATCTTTTCGATTTTCAATAAGAATCTTCAAGGGGATACTGTAGCCTACCGTATCCCTCTAGTATTCGAGTAATACGCCTTCTGTTCCGAGCCTTACTCAGTAAACAATTAGACGGTTCCGTTCTGTGGCAAGTGCCAATTGCTGCTCATCCCTCCCCCTCCCCCCCTATATCCTCCGCCCATTCAATTCTTCCGTCGATCGTTCGTTGATCCAATTAATGGTGGCAGCCTCTCGAGGGACCAATATTACCCCCCTTGTAGAGGATAGGAGAGATGTTCAGCCTATTAGCTGGTGACAGCTTGTGAGGGAACGCGCTTAAAGATTTGGCTTTCTTTTTGAGAACTCTCGAAGAACTATGAAATTTATAAAGATCAATTCCGCTTAAAATTCCATGAAAAGCCGGAATAGACAGAGGAATTGATCCAAGGCATGTATAGGAATGTCACCAACTAAGCTTCTAAGCTCATCAGTATTTGCTCTGTTCTCTCGTAAGAGATGAGGTCCTATGCGATGCCTTCCCCCTCGTCTAAATGAATCCAATCGTCGAGCGAAATTTGACGTACGGAAGAGGAGGAGGGCGCTCATTGGGATGAGACTCGGAGGGGGGAGATGGGGGGGGGGAGGGGGTAAACGGGGTAAAGGGTTGTACACATCGCAAGGATGGGGATTACGTCGTACTCTGCTAAATGAGAATTCACGTTGTCCTGAGGGGGGACGATCATGGAAGGAAGCAGCTAAGGGTTTGAATGAACCCGAGATGCTAATGTATCAGACGCATTCCCAATCCAGGAATTTAAAAAAAAACTGGTTTTCTCTAATATTTATGACAAGGCCTTTAATTGCATGATTGAGAAAAAAGAAAGAATTGCGTATAGAGTCACCATTTCTTCTGTGTCTTTGTCGACTTCCGCATAGTCGCCGGCAGCACAATGCAATGCATCATGCCTCCCTCACTAAATAATCCCCTCTTCTAACCCTCGAGATCGCGCCAAATTAGCATAATCTACCGTTCCCGACCCTCAAGGGTCTCTTTAGCCTTCCTCCCTAGCTCCCCCCTCTCTCTTTACCTCTTAACACTCTTCCTCCTTCCAAACCCTCTCTCAAGCCGAGTACCCCCTCTCTAGGTACACTTGACTCCCGACTGGGTAATCCTTGTTTGCACCCCCCCGGAGGGAAGCTTCTAATGGAACAGTTCACACGGGATGACGGGGGATATCGGTTTACGCCATTTGACCTCTCTGGGCATGCTAGGGTTACTGTAGTTCCTGAACCATACATATTATGGTATGGGATCTTCCCCATTCGAGAGAGGCAAACGGAGTACGGAGTACCTACAAAGTAAAATGACTTTTACTCACTCAGAGAACACCTTCATATCTATGTAGTTAGTGAAAAGCATCGTTCGACTTTCGAATAATAGGGCTAATGCAGTTCAGCAGGTGGATTATGTTGCTAGCAATCGAATTTGTTATCCAGGCTCCCACAGCGAATAGCCCCGGGTATAGGGTAGCCGGTTTACAGCTGCGCTGCCATAAATAACCACTGTATAGATGGCATGTCAACACGCGTTGGAAAGGGGGGGGGGAGAGGTGAGACATCAATCATGGATGGGTTTGAAGAAGGGAAGAGGGTGGGGGAGAGGGAGAGGGAGAGGGAGAGACTCAAGGTATCGCCAGAGGGAGAGCATAAATCTGCCTTATCCCCCCTTAGTCTTGGCTTAGTTAGCTTCCGCTAAGAAAGACGAGTGGGGGCTCTCATTTAGGAAAGAAGAGGCTCTGGAGAAGAACAGATGTTTGAGCGCCCATCGGAGATTAATAGCTCCATTTCCGCCCCCCCCCCCCCTGTCTTACCCTCTTATTTGAGATGCTTTAGGGCCCAAGCTATGCGGGTAATGCCTAGTATACCATTTCTTTACGCATTTTTCATAGTTTCAGTGTATTGCGAAATTACGGGCCCCGCGGGGGTTAACTAGCCATAAATGCTACCCTGGGGATGCCCCGGAGGATGGGGGGGGGGTAGTCATATGCAAATGAGCGAGAAGTGACGAACAACGAGAGGAAGATGGCGTGGGTGTTGGCACTTGGGAAAAGGGGAATTGGAAGGAGGACTAGGACTAATCTAGGACTAATATAATCTAATGAACAGTAATTTTTTTGCTGTGCAATAAATGGAGAAAATATGTAGCTATTTATAGATAAATATATTGAGCAGAACAGTGCGGTGTAGAGTAGGAGAGTTCAGCATACATAGGTCAGAAATATGTAGACATTGATGACATTCTGGTTTCAGGCTCAACTACCTTGCCGGCGGACTCGATCCTACGGGATACCACGTGGTCAACGTCGTGATCCATCTCATGAATACGCTATTAGTGTATCGATTGGTACGAAGGCTGCAGAGGATACTATCGGAAGATGGAGGGACGAGGAATGAGAAGAGGACAGGGTTCGGGTCGCTCATCGCCGCTGCCGCCTTTGCTGCGCACCCCGTACACGTCGAAGCGGTGAGGGTTACGGTAGAGCTATCGCGAACTGAACAACAATATAGAACAGTTGACAGTAGTCATACCATAAAATAGGTACGTTTCCGAATTTATAAAAAAAGAGGTTTTTGAAGGTCGCCAACGTCTCGGGCCGGGCGGAGCTGCTGATGAGCTTCTTTGCACTGCTAGCGGTGCTTGCCTATTCGTCGAGGAGACTTGGCACCGTGCCAAGATTGGCGACCGTCGCATCGCTAACGCTGCTGTCGACGCTGAGCAAGGAGCAGGGCGTCATGACGCCGGTAAGACTACTAATAAACTGTAAGAACCGCATTCAGTATCTTTAGTAATATTATATCTCAATAATAGCGATATCCAAATAAGCAATCGTAATTCTTTGACAATTGCAGATACTATGCATTGTTTTGGACCTGCTCCGGTCGAGCAGCTTCTCTTACTCAATCATATCACGGGTTGCGGTCAAGCTCTCGACGTCGGCCATTATCGCTGTTTCGAGGTGAACTGATCGTTCACATACTCGCTCGGGATATTTCACGTTTGTAAATAAGAGGAGAATAATTGCATAATTTTAGATCGTGGATGAACGGGTGGACCTCTCCGCAGTTCACTCGCCATGAGAACCCAGCTGCGTTCCTTGAAGGAACCCTGTTCAAGGTAATCACTATCTTAGCAGAACTCAGATAAAGATATGCGACTTCACGGTGGAAATGCGGCAGAACCATGAAGAGATAAGAATTGTGTCAGATGCTACGAAAACCATGAGATAGATTTCGTAAAATTACAACATTCGCCTATTGCAGCTAGTGAACTATGCTCACTACTGGCTCTACTCCCTCTGCCTTCTCCTCTTTCCCTCGCAACTCTGCTTTGACTACTCCATGGCCACCTTTCCGCCCATCGTATCCCTCTCCGACTACCGTATTATCTCTCCTCTGGCTCTCGCCGCGATCGGGATTACGGTAGCCGCGGTTATTCTGCGGTCGTCGGAGAAGAGGTGAGAATAAGAAGAGGTGAGAACACCCCTAGATATGATGGCCTTTTCAGATATCTGTTGTTCTCTGTATTTGTGACGCTCGTGTATTACTTCCCAGCTTCACATCTACCGATTACTGTGGGCTTTACCGTTGCTGAAAGGTATGATACATTTTTAAATTATAGACAAAATCAATAGCTACAGTAATCTTCTCTCAATTTAGGGTACTGTACCTCCCATCTCTCGGAGTTTGCATGGCGGCTGGTGCGATGATAAACCATCTATCTAGCACGATTCCCGCATCCCGCAAGCTCGCTATCGCGCTCATTGGAGTAGCGCTGGCTGCTAGCTTTCACGTACGTTTGACAAATATACACGGAAGATCAAAAGGTCGGTTCAGAGGTCAGAAGACTGGCAGTCCAGTCTGCGGCTGTACTCGAGAGATGCGCAAGTGTGCCCGACCAACGCGAAGATCCATTACAACCTGGCCAAGGTCTTGGCGGATTCGGGAAGGACGCACGAGGCTGAGATGCGCTATCGAGAAGCTTTACGGTAAGCAAGATTACTGCGTCAAACTTGGTAATTGAAGCCTGAAGAGTTTCAAAAAAAAGATCTCCTAAAAACCGTTTTATGATTTGTGGCTGGGAAGATGTTGACTATATAGCTGCACCATGTAGGGGAAGCCCAGAACACATTATACCGAGAGTGCGAATGATTTGTTTAGCTTGCATCCGACGTACGAGGCGGCACTGAACAATCTCGGCAACATTCTCGAGGCCACCGGGCGGGTCGACGAGGCGGAGGGAGTGCTAGAAGAGGCTGTGAGGTCAGCGCGTTATTATTACAGGATTCAAAAGTTTGTCATTAACTGTTCCGCTTTGATGACGACTTAGCCGGGAAATGGTAGTTATTTGTGTAAATTTTGAAACTTAAGCGAACCGGGTCGCCTCGGCCATGTACACAATATCTCCACTCTCTAGTACCGATGTTTATTCTGTTTTGATGCTCATCTATCAAATTGTGTGTGACAAGCTCCGTGAATCTTGTAATATGCCATCTTTATTTCGCCATATAACTGGGAAACGTGGTTGAAATGGATGCATAAAACTCTTCGTGGAGCATTCATATTATAGTTGATCTCGAAGACATTGACGATCCGACGATTAATCTTTTTTGTTTGCAGAATCGCCCCGCGCTTCGCCGCAGCGTGGATGAACCTGGGAATCGCGAAGATGCACCTGGCAAAGTACAATGTCAGTTAAATATCATAACTTTAGCTTTTTTTTCTGTAAATAAAGATAAATGGTTAATGAAGATATACTACTTATTTCAAAGGACTCCGAGAGGTCATTCCGCATTTCACTTGGTCTTCGGCCGAATTCGGGCGAGGCCCTGTTCAATGTGGGAGTGCTGCGTCTGAAGCAGGGAAGGGAGGACGAGGCGGAGCGCGCGTGGGTCAATGCTACGAGGTACGGTAGAGGTCGAGGTGTACAACATTTTTATTTTTAAAAAAATATAAAATAATTATGCTTCGGCAAGCATGGCGAAACTAAGGAAGCGGTACGAGAAAGCATGATGCACTATTTATTATTTACATCGTTATTGCGAGGTCTAACGTCTGGATGATTGTGCATCGTTCTATAGGTTTGGAAGCAGGAAAAAGAAGAGGTAAATTCAGGCTGGATCCCGGCCATTCGCGTGCGTGGTCCAATCTGTTCGTGCTTCTCGACGAGCAGGACCGCTGTGACGAGGTAATCATCATATCTTTTCCAACTTTAGAAATTCTTGCAAGATGGTAGGCATGAACTTGGTTATCCATGAATATTTCACATCATTGCTGCCGCATGCATAATCTGTCGAGATTAAGTGGCAATTAATTGGGTGACCTCCGACGACGAGAGAGTGTGTATAGTGGATTAAAAAGATCCGTCGGAAAGTCATTCCGAATATAAGGCGAGAGAGTGTGCAAAAGTGAGAGAATTAGACTCATTTTGGAACAAAAAGAAACTGACGGATCGGTTTATTCCACTATAGAAACGACGAAAAATGAAAAGAGGTCACCATTACTTCGCAGTTAATGAGGGAGATTGAATGCGCGGCAGGTCGTCGCCTTCTCCTCCTTGGCCCTCGCCGAGTGTCCGGGCCAGTTCTCGCTCCACCTCTCCACGGGCATGTGTCTGGCCAAGGCGGGACGCTTGCCCGAGGCTGAGAGGGAGCTCATACGGGCGATCGAACTGCAACCCAGCAATGCCGTAGGACATGCGAATCTTGGTAAGCTGGCAGTTAAAGGGACATGGAAGCCAAAAAAGATTGGTTTTCGTATGAAAGTTTATCGCCTAAATAATATAAAAACCAAAATCAGAGTGCATAAAATGTCTACTTCGCGAGATATCCTAAAACTCGTTTCCCAGCCAAGGCGCAGTCTTACTGTGTTTAGCGCATAGTAACGAGGCAAATGGCATCGAGGTATTCCCGGAACAAATAAATATTTCTCGCTAAAGAAATTTTTTTAAAATATTTTTCAAAGGCTACTATGTTTATTATCGTCTAAGAAGCATATTTTACAAGTATAACCATATTCGGTTTCAAAAAATTTCTCGCTTCCATGTCCCTTAAAGAAATTTTTTTTGCAAAACAATTACTATGGTTAGCAAACCGAGTCGTTCTTGGTCCCTTTTCTGGGCTATGTTTCTCGATAGAGTACTTGTTATACCTTTCATTCTTGTATACATAGTGAAACCTACCCCAGGAAAAGGGGTTTTCCAACCTAACAATTGCGACATCAATCCATAATTCTAAACGAGGTGAGTTGGGGGGGGAGAGAACAGTTTGATAAAAAGTTTAAAAGAATAATTAAATTACATTTCAGGAGTACTGTACCAGCGGTGGCACCGGTACGACCGGGCATTAGCCGCCTACAAAACGGCTCTGGCCCTGGCTCCCGGCACGGAATCGGTGAGGGAGAACGAACGGGAGACGAGGAGGAGGCTCAACATGACGGACGTTTAGGAGAATCGTCTAGCTAGTTATATAATATTAGAGACGAAAATGTTCCGCTAACGAAGAGCTATGAACAGAAGACTACGGCTTGGACTATAAGCCCTCCGTCCAAAACAAGGGTCAGGATGGCAAGCGGCATCCATACTCTTTTCAATCGCCCATTGCCTCCCTTCTCCATGAACCGTCACAGCATTCCGACCAAAAGGAGAAGTGCCTAAAAGCGAATTTTGCGACTAATTTTGAATTTACTCCATTACGGTTGAATGAATCTTCACCAAATTTTGGCAGTACTTTGGACTGGTGAGGAGGAGCTTAAGCTTTTTAAATTAGTGAATTTTCGCTCATTCTTATGTCGGTAGCGACGAAAGATCACGACGGAAATCGCCATTCGCTAATCGAACACTAGGAATGCTGTGCGGTTCAAACGAAGTATCATTGTGTGGATGCCTTTTGTGAAGCAGTTATTTAGTCATCAAGACTGACCGTGTTTAGAACGCTGTATCATTGTTTTTTTCTTTTTTATCTCGTCTAATTATTGAAAAATCTCAGTGGTTACTTGTATTGTCGCACAGGTAGCTCTCAACGAAGACGTGTAATTCCGCAGTATTTTGACCGAATGATTTGCATAAATCAATTAATCATATTTGAATGGATCACTGATGAGCACAATTAAGTAAAGTAAAGGTTCAAAACGCTTAAATGATGAATCAATGATTTCGGCGTAATGCTGCATTCGGGTATTCATCTGAAGGGCAATAAGCACTTCATGTGACAAGAGCAATAATCGATATCAAATTGCATTTTGCATCAGAATGTCTGCATTCGTCGGTCTTATTAGAACACCGATTGGCCCGATTCCTGATATTGCGAATGAATTTGTGGAACATTTCCATCCCTGCTCCCCCTCTTCAGTGCCTCTCTCCTCTCCCTCCTAGAGGTCAACGAGATCCCTCCCTTCCAGAGGGTTACTATCGAATATATACATTTATTGTCGATCATCGTATTCAAATTTTGTTCCGCTCATTCTTGCACGGACTTGCGTTATTTAGCATAAGGGCACAAGTGCAAATAACCAGCGGAAGACGGAATGATGCGAGGATCGACAACACATTCTCTCCATATCTCATGCTCGTCATTCCTCTCCGGTCTCTCTCCCCTGATTGTGTAATGTCATTCGATAGTCGCACTCTACTCCCTTCCTGTTCATTCGATCTCCCCGTCCTCATCGCGGGGGGCTGCGTTCGCATACGGTACGCTTGGCTGTAGATATATAGTGAAATAAACCGGTCCGTCAGCTACTTTGATTCCAAAATGAGTCTACTTCTCTCACTTTTGCACACTCTCTTGCCAGATATTCGGAATGATTTTACGACGGGGATCTTTATAATCAACTATACTAGGCGTCTAGCATAAGTAGAGTCCTTCCTGATTGTTTTTTCGTTCAGTTCAATTTTAGCTAGAGCCCAAGGTTAAATCAAGCAAAATGTGTTCGCGTTTTTCTTGGCCATAATTGGGTCAATCAATGCTTATCCAATTACTGATGCTTTGGTGAACTGTAGTCGGGCTGCGCTAGGCTACCGTACTTGCGGCCTTTATAGCCATTCTTATATTATTGACGAAAAAGCGTCGTCAGTAAAGTCATTCCCACTTCGTCTGACGTAGTACGAGTGGCCTTACTGAATGCGATATCGAAGTGATTGAGTTCCTTTTTAGAACACCAAGAGCAAGACTTTCACATAGTTTGTGTTAGGATTTGGACAGTACTACGCTAGAGGCACCAGAATCTGAGTCGTTATTTAGCGTAAAGTGCACAGCCGAAAGCGAAAATGTGCGCGGTAAACAACGGAAGTCACACTAATTATCTTCGGAACATAAATTTGATTGCTAGGATAGACAATATATAAAATCGAGAGAGACTAGCATTTCTGTTTGCGAAAGAGAGGCGTAAAGAAACGAAAGGACAGCCAGAACTACGATGAAGTACGTTCTTGCGATTCTCGGTTCGCCGCAAGAACTCGCAAGAAGGGCGCGATGCGCCGAATATCGATCGGTTTCTGGCAATTTTGAATTGACGTTCGAATCTCTACCGCGGAGTCGTCCACCCATTCTGAAAGAGATCAGTAGAGGATGCGAATTGTCGGGTATTGTGGAATAAACCGATCCGTCCGTTTCTTCCGTTCCAAAATGAGTCTAATTCTCTCACTTTTGCACACTCTCTCGCCGTATATTCGGAATGATTTTCCGACGGATCTTTTTAATCCACTATACTTTTTGATGGTTTCGCCCCTCCGATATTAATAACGCAAACGTTCATTATGAAATGATCGTGAAACATCAAAGTACACGATTCGTATCCTCTGCTCATCTTTCGTTCAAACCTGGCTCAAGGCCTTGAGTAATGTTTTAACTTCTCGAACTGCTTATGCCATTATTATTTCAACGAAGGGTTCGGCTTACTTGATATAGTTGGTTTTGCGTAGTGACGTTGCTTTCGGTATATGCCAAAGGTTAGGAGATAAAGGACGTGATCGCGAATATGTCCCGGTACGAGAATGGTGTAGCTGCAAAGAAATATTTTTTTCGCTCGTTTCTGATATTCTGCAGGCCTCCCACATTATACTTTCTAGCAAACACCACCACCTAAGCTTTGCAGAGGGAAGGCTAACTTTCTTTTGCTTCTTTCCCTGCTTTTCATGAGCTAGGACAATACCGATGTGATTAAAGGCCCCCTCCGACCATTTCATTCATTTCTAAGTACAACCGATTAACGTGCGGTTGATTGATTGTGAGAGACAAGAGAGGAATGAAGAGACGCAGATAACGAGAGAAATCTTTGCACAGCTTTTTCTAAGCAACGGCGAAGGTTCATGTTTTCTACATTTCGGTCGAAACTCAGGACACTGAGAGCTATCCAATGATGTTGAAAAAGCATATGGTCAAAAAGTGGTCGGAGGGGGCCTTTAAGGTTAATTCCCAAGAAAAGCCGGCGTTTATCTAGGAAAAAATGAAAAGGATCGTAATTGCACGGGCGGTCTCGGCAATGAGAATTATGACAACGTACGCAGCCTTAGCCTCAACCACATAAAATAGAAGCTTACACAGGCGGGCCGAGGGAGTAGACGTCAGAGATGAAGGCGACCGGCATCGCAGCCAGCATTTTGGCCCACACATTGGTAGTGTACTGAGCGGAAAAGGCGATGACGCACTGAATGCCGTCAAGCTCTATTACAGAAATAATGCGACCACACCACCAACCTTCTCCCATCTAGATATATCAAGCAACCTCTCCTTTGGAACCACCCCCACCAATGCTAATCCAGATAAACTCCGGTGTTTTGGTGCAACATGTATTATGCAGAGTTGCAACATGAATACTATACGTAATTTGTGCAGCAGATCTGCACAATACATGTTACTGTCAGCATGTATTATGTTTGCGTAGGCATGTATTATGTTGTACTAATTTCTTATGAATATCCACTTTTTACATCAAGATTATTTTATTTTTTTCATTCAAAACAACCGAATGCATATATGCCAGTTACACTTTAAAAATAATGTTAAAATTTAAAAAAAAAGCTACAACGAAACAAGCGCGAAACTAAGTATACACAATTGCTCCTACAATTGCAATGAATAGAAATTGAGAGAAAAAAGAGAGAGTCAGATTACGGAAACATATGGGAGAAGGAAAGAGTACGGTAATAGAGGGGAGGAGGGATGGTACGGCAACAGGAGAGAAGGGGCATAGTAATAGAGAAGAAGAGGTGGGTGTGGTAAGGTAAATGGCAAATCGGTTCATATAAGGACAGCTCTACCGTGAGTTACTTCATACAGGATCATACCAGTGCACAGGCTGATGTTTTAATTAGCCTACCAATGAGGTTTTCACAGAACATAGTGTGCGTATATCAAGTTAAATTCCTGATAAAATGGGGCCCTACCACTCGCCCCTCGGGTCCGTGCCCATGTATGAACCGTTTTTTGGCCTTTTAATGGTTATTATTTGGTTCAAGAAAGAGCACGATATATATAAACAACTTAATTAAGGAGAATATATACAAGCAACGGCTACCTTATTGAGCGACAGTTCTGGTTCTTGAGTTCTCCCAGCTCCTCGACCGATACTCCCATCATCTGCTCGCCAACGTTTCCGAAGGCTGCCGCCCACATCGCTTACGTCACGTCGAGTATCTCCATCTTAAATTGCATCTTCTAGTTTCCGCTCATCACAGTCACGACCGTTAATCAGCTGGCACAAAATAATCATGATTTTTTAAAAATATTATTTTATTTGCAATTTTTTTACATTTTAAGAGAAGCACGGTGAGCAGCGAGCAACGATGCATATTGAAAATGGACTTTTCGCTTTGTGCGAACTAAATTGTGAACTATTGCGTGGACCGCCCTGGCATTACTAGATAGCTATTTTTTCGTTTCGGGCTAGTTATTGAGTAGTGCCCCGATTCACCTATTACGCAAATGCGTCTATTAACTAAACTGAATTAAATTAAATGTAACTACCGTATTAGCTACCTTATAGAAAGTTCTGTTCTACAGTTCGATTTAGGTTTGTACTCGTAAATACGTGACAGTAGCTTTTACATTTGAAGTCTTTCGAAAAGCTAGCCTTTGGTTATTATATGTCTAATAGAATGAATGAACTAGCATACCTGTATCACATAGCGGAAGTCGCTCGTGCTGGTCTGGCACTTCTCAGACTTAATTTAACTCTCTGCTATCCGTCAGACCCAGAGCGTGCCTTCCCAAACGCAAGTTCATTACCGTAGTTCAAATACTCATGTTCTTAATGACTAGGGTCTGCCTGACCGAGTCGATAGAGACTCTCCACAAAAGGTACGAAACCCAGAAAGAATATAGAAAACCCAAAAAAGTAAAGTGTGTCCACCTCGTTGACGCCGTTGACCTTGTCAATAAACGCAAAAATGTCCATCTCTCCATTCTTCTTCACAACGTCGTTCGGTTTCACGGAGTTGATCCACAGGGGACCATTAACTTCTCCCTCGTCGTGGCACGGCTCAACCTGCAAATAAAGCATAACGAACTGGGTACTTGAGGGATAAGATTGAAAGCTTAAAGCAACGCTTACTACGACGTCTGATTCAGTGCATATGCTATGAACTGCGGTAAATACGTATATTCTATGCCTATAATAACAAAACACTCGAAATACACTAAACAAGCTTTAAATATCATATGTCACCCCAAACGGCTCAGCCACTACAGTAATCGCTTAGGGGGGGCAACTAGGTCAGAAAGATGATCAAACAAGCGGAACGAGGCAACAATGATAAATAATGATGAAATTGAAATCACATTGCATCCGTAAAGCAACGCCCTCCGTGAAATAGCCAATTTCACAGCATTCCGCCCGGTAAAGAATGTGTCTAATAACGAATTGACCACCATTTTTGGATTTTCTAAAGAGTGGCTAAACCGATCTACGCCAAACTTTTGGAGGTGTTAGAATTCATAGCGACGAACTTAAGTTTTTAAATTCATAATTTTTCGTTCACTGGTTCGCTTACAGGATCGGATCCTATGCGCGGAAAACGCTTTTCGCTATTAGAACGCTTGGAATGCTGTGATTTGAATAGATGCTACATAATGTATGCTCCCCACAAGCATGTTGCAAGTGTGCGTACGCGACGTAGGCTGCAAGGCGCAAAATACATGCTATGCACTTCAAATCATGCTACAGCAAAAGATAACCGGAGAAGGTGATAAACCAAAACGAAAACCAACCAACAGCAACATGGACGCATCGCTTACCACTTGCAAAGTTCCGATAGCTTGTGAGGCAAAGTTGCAGAGAGTTAGGAGTAGAATAGCGCGCTCCTAAAGGCTTTGTATTAGCAGAATGCGGGCAAGAGTTGCTGCAACGGTCTTACAGCACGTTACAATAATAACATGCACTTATTATACTATGAAAGTGAAAATGTGGAATGAATGAGTGGATGAACGAACAGTTACGTAATAAATATCTCGTGCTTTCGCTATACCCTGCAATACCTGTGATCGCAATGTTCCTACGTCTCGTACCTTCTTTATAGTGCATGCCTAAAATTGCATTTTTCAATATTAAAAAATGTAAATATTACATTTAATGCTATGCAGATCACAAGTAAGGTAAAAGCATAGAGTGATGCTATACTGTAGCTTTGTACCTGAAATAATGAGATCGTAGATAATATTCTTACTCTAATATTATTTTCTTTATATACATATGGCCATACATACCCGCGACGGTTGGTCTGTATGGTAGTCATGTGTCGCCTCAAAGTATTTGAATTGCGGAATAATAGGAAACCTAAAAAATAAGATGGTTTCCGCAAATCAATATGGTAGACTTCGCGAGAGAATCGAGAGGTTGCAGCCCTTTCCGGCGGCAGGAATTTCATAGTCTCCGAATTTGACGAAAATGGTGTTACAAGTATTTCAAGATATGGGCAACAGAACTGCGTTAGCCGTTTTTTTGAAATTTTCTTTTTTGCGCCTGTGTCGGAGCGTCAATGTTGGGTGTTTCACAAAAGAGCTCAAAATGGCACCTCTCCATAAGTTTCTTCAAAAAGAATATTTTCACTCACTTATTTCACCAATTTCTACCTCAAGATGAGATTAAGCAACCTGATAAATTGGTTAAAGTTTTATCATCTTTATAGTCTCGATAATCAAACCGAAATTTGATTTTCATTTTACGAAAATTTGTTTTGTTGCTGGCGCGCAGTTCCTTACAGACCATTACGTACCTGTATATGCAATAAATTAAACCCGCAAATATGAAACTAAAAATGGTGAAAAGAGGACAGTATCGCATCCATGTCTGCAACATGGAGTGATGAAAAAACTATGTCACATGATAAAGTTAAATAAAGTTAAAGAAAAGTTAAAAAAGACAATAAAGTTAAATATTACACATAAAGGAAAGTAAGATTATGAACCTCATGATATTCATATGCAGCAATGGCAATGAATCGATCAAGAGTAAGGAGAAAAGCGCAGTTATTTTGCGAGAAAAACATGAAGCGAGCAGTGAACTCGTGTATGTAACTGAAAATAATATTCCATGCCACGGCCTCTACTCACATCATCTTCATAAATCTCGAGCACTTTTTAAATTTAAAGAGAGAAAAACGCACACAATCCCCGCATGATTGTTTGCCCACACATAGTAAAAGAAGAAGAATTCTTCCTTATTGAGCCGAACTATAAACCACGAATGCACATAGGTTAAAAGATTCTGAAATTCTTTTGAACTCTGAAAAGAAGTTCATCTATATTTAGTATTCTATAAACCTAGAATTTCTCAAACTAGAGTGTTTCGTTGCAAGGAAGTGAGAATGCCAAGCCCATGGGAATTGCAATATAAAATAAAAGCTATGAAATCTTGCATTTCCTAGTAAAAGTTTATAATTTTTTGAAAGCTCACAATAAAAGCTGTCAAAACAAATAAGTAGACGAAGCTTCGTGCCAATCGAGTCTTCATAGAGTGAAAGGTTATGAGAGTGAGAATGTACAAGTATAGAAGTGGAATCCCGTATATTGCATGAATTATATTGGAGAGGAGCATTGCTGTAAAGATTGGTTCTTTCGCGGAAAATATACTATATACGATAGTTCTCTATATAAATATGACGGCTAACGCGCGATCACCTATTTTCACCTTAGAAATAAAAATAGAGTAAACTAGGTATATTTCTAAGGAAGATACCAAACGTTGACTTCATATCTAAAAAGACGTTTGCCACCACACAAGTTCAGAATTCTCCAACGGATTGCAAGCTGGCTTACATAAAGTCTCAAAGAAGTTTTCGGTGAAAGGCGGCTCGTGGGATCCTCTCAGCAAGGAAATCTGTGTTGAATTCTGAGCCAAAAGTACTGCTCACGGCCGTCGTGGGAGAGGGGATTCGATGGTACTAGGCACTGGTTTAGGAAACGTACGAAGAGGAAGGAAACGCGGGTAATGCTATTCGCAAGAAGTACAAAATTGCGAAAGGCTCAGAAATGAGAGACTCATAACCTTGTCGCCGTTTTTTACACAGCTTAGGGAAAGTGAGAGAGTAATAGCTGTAGTTTTTGTATAAATTTTTAATTTAAATAGTAAAAATTAGTCATTTGTTTCTACAACAGTGCAGGGGCCTACAAAAGGAACACTCTAGTGTGCATTCTTACTGAAGAATAGATTATGTTTCTATATATAAAGGAATATGAACAATGCCACGATCATGAACAATAAAATATATCAACTCCCAGCCTCTAAATAAATCTTCCGTGTTCATCTCACAAAGGAATTTGAAGAAATTGCTCACCTTTACCATTCGGTACCGTAGTCATGTTAAGGGACATGGAAGCCAAAAAAGATTGGCTTTTATATGAAAGTTTATAGCCTAAATAATATAAAAACCAAAACCAGAGTGCACAAAAATGTCTACTTCGCGAGATATCCTAAAAATCGTTTCCCAGAAAAGGCGCAGTCTTACGGCGTTTAGCGCATAGGAACAAGGTAAACGGCATCGACGTATTCCCGGAACAAATAAATATCTCTCGCAACAGAAGTTTTTTAAAAATATTTTTCAAACACTATTATCTTTATTATCGTCTCAGAAACATATTCTAGAAGTATGTTCATGTTCGGTTTCACAAAATTTCTCGCTTCCATGTCACTTTAAAGGGGCTCCATTCGTAACTTTTAATATAGACAAAATGCGAAAGGCTCAGAAGAGAGATGCATAGCGATAGAGGGAAGTACATAGAAGAGAAAATAATCGAATATGTCAGGGTGGGATCAGGAATTTCAGTATATAACGGTTTTGAATGTATCTCCTTTAAAAACGTGATTATAATTTTTGCACATCTTTATTAGATCTTCTGCATATCATAGATTCATTAAAGGGAGAATGAATCTGTGATATGTTTTTAAATGCAGTCTCCATATATAGTTTCAAAATTCGAAAAAATTCTCCTAAGGGTTCAAAATGTGAGTTAAAACATAGTGACAATCAGAAAATCGAAGTAAAAATCGCATGTTTCATTTTTTCGTTCCGGGCTTCCGTCTCGAATACTATTAATTTTTATTATTTTTCTTTTGTTCTTATACTAATTACGACAGGACTTTTCATATAAGCTTCACTTGAAAATCACTTCCATGTCCCTTTAAAGGAAATGTCCCACGAAAAAAATCGTTGCTGAGTTATCCGTTGGAAACATTGTGGTATGGGCTAGACAACAGGACGAGCAAAAATCCCGATTCGAAAATGTTATCTGGGCCTCAGTACGGCCATCTGAATGTGCGAGATACGGTAAATCTCGTGGGGTAGTTTGTAGTCTAGACCATCTATCTAAATAACCCCT
>LS905696.1:51390-69483 GCA_900490955.1 Micoletzkya japonica | reverse complement strand
ATGAACGCTATTGGTTATCACACGTGCTCGAGAAGTTCGGGAGCTGCAAGCGGAATGGTCGGCATTATTCGAATATGTTTACAATCTCAAATGATAATGCAGGTGTGAATGGAAGATCTCAGCAGACTTTGCTAACTCTCTCAAGTATTCATTCTCGACTGATTCTTCTGTCCACATCATCAATATGGAAAGCTACTTTAAAGTTTGAGAAAGATCATTACCACGATACAATCTATTCGCATGAAAGGATGGAAGTTATGTTATTTCGTTATTTTTTAATCTGTTTTTATCCGCTTCCTTCTAAGGGTTGTGGGTTTCATGAACAATGTTTTGCATTATAACCCTGTCCGTGTTTTATTGTGTTTTCTCAACTGCTTCAAAGATTGTACATCGCAAACCTTCTCATATATTACTTTCTGAATTTGGAATGAACTATGTGCATACAATGTTACGTGCAAGCAGAAGCATTCGATAAGGGGACAGCTTGACAGGGAGTACCGGGAGGGGAGCGTATTTTTTTGGTATAATTTCGACCGCGTGCACCTGGTATATTTTCGGAGAGCGGGGGAAGAGACCGAGGAGGGGGGGGTACCCTGGTATATTTTTATACCAACCTTTTGGTATAAAATATACCTGCAACGCATGATGGTAAATGTTATATAAAAAGGTTTATTATAATTTCGCTCAGTGTATCTGGATAGCGTTCTGATCCTCATTTAGTCTCTGGTACCTTATTCTGTAGACATTATGAACGGGCTGTCCTTCTCCTTGAGAAGCTCAGGCCTATGATTACTATACTTTTTGGCCAAACTTTGTAGGTTCTCCCATTTACTGCTGTCTATTATCATAAATGTGAGTGGCTCATAAATCGACGCAGCCCGGCAAAAGCCTGACAATAAAACACAGTACGGAATGCATACGTGTCTTAGAGATAAGGCAGAAAGCAACAGCACAGTATACACACAACAGACTCTGACTCATGAGGTGTGGGGTCTGATAGCGCGAGCTGAAGATAGAGATGAGTTCACTTTTTACGCTAGAAGGGTCCACAAAGACCAGAAGAGGAGAAGCTCAGCAGAAAATAAGCTGAAAAAGCTAAAAATTCAAGTATAAAGACACACTGTTCTAAATGTTAAGCGAACGAGCCAAAATGCTTAGGATACGGTATTTTCCGTGCGAGAGTTTCTAACGAAATCAGGGTTATTTTTCGGCATCTCGTTCGCTTAACATTTTGACTGTTGTCAGAACACTGTGAAGATGATACAGTCCTCGAAGAGATCGTTCTATTTATTTTAAAAAATATTTTAAAAAACTCCACTTCTTTCCCTATTTGTTGTTTAATTCACACGATATTGTTTGAGAAATAAAAAAAATCGACCTCTTGTCTTTCTATCAATACGAGCTATAAATACCAGTAGCAGTTTTTGGACCAATGCGCAAAGCTCTCCTACATCTCTCTTGTGTACAGTTTTCGATGTTACATTTTAGCCCGTTTTCACTTCACTAGGCTTTCTCCAAATTTGTTTGTAATGATTTATGCTTCTTAAATAAGCTTCCATTTGAATTCCGTGGTCTAGTTTGAAATATGTCCAACTAGTAATACACATGAATCACACATGGGCTTCATCCTAATGCAACTGCTCAAAGGCAACCCGCTATCTCTAACACAAATTTATTTTGAAATCTTCCTTGACCAGCGATAAAACGCCAAGCGCTTATCACAATTGCAGAGTCAACTGGGGCTGCACAGTGAAAACAAAAAAACGAGATAAAAACGAGATATTATTGACTTGAAAGCTCTGTCAGTAAACGCATTCCTACTATATCCGGACTCTCTTCATACCGCACAGCTCTCTCTTGCCAGAAATAGGAATGCCGGCAACTGACGGAACGTTTTCCTCAGCTATTTGAATGTATTTATTTATTGAATGCGTTTGTTGAACACTAATACATTTTGAACACGTTTATATGTACACGTATATATTTATGCCAACAAGGGGGCCAGGAGGAGGAATAGGGCAGCTAAAGGCGACGCGAGATAGGCCGACTTCGTGGTGGATTCGGGGACAGCGGCGGTGGTGGAGGCCGGATCGGGAGCTACCGTAGTCTGTCCGTCCGGCGCCGCCGTCTCCGCATCCTCCTGCAATCACAATGTTCTAAATGCTAAACGAACGAGCCAAAATGTTCGGGATAAATGCCGAAATCGGGGTTAGTTTTCGGCGCATCTGGTTCGCTTAACACATATACTCTGCTGTCAGAACAGTGTGGCAATCAGCGAAAAAAGGCTGTCATCCCGAATTCCGCGCGAGAGTGTGTGCAAAAACGTGCGAGAATTCCGCGCATTTTGCAACCAATCTTAATCCGCATTTAATTTTGACGAAAAAGTCGATAGTTTATGCTTACCAGTACTGGCAAAGCCATTACGGCGACTAGGATGACGGCGAGCGCTGCGAGCAATCGAAGAGCGAAGGACATTTTAGGAGATCGGAAGTGTGAAAGCTGGAAATAGCATAAGTAGTAGAAGTAAGTGGCATGTACGCGAGCAAGCTATGATATCGAATTTAAACAACAACAAGTTCCCTTTGCTTATCACTATCGAAAGGTTAGCTTTACATTCCTTTCCGTACTAGCAAAGCTCAAATAGAAATCCTTCTCGTGATGAATGCCAGTGTGCACTGTTAAACAAGGTCCAAGTTGGCTAGCAACTAGTTACAGTATGACATGGGAAGCCGCATTGCAATCTGCATTTTGGGAATAAATAGCAGAAGGAAAGGCGAGGGAATGCCTGGTCTGGTCTCCGGTCGCGTCCCTTTTATATGGAGCGCACACGATCTCGAGAAGCAGAGTGAGAGCGCTTATCTGCCTGTTTAGGGGATGACGACGTGAGCGAGAAAGAATAGCGAAGAGTGAGTCATGCGAGAGGAATGAGCCTGGTTTACAAGGCGATGATACTGACAGGCAGCAGGGTAATACGAGATGGAGCGATATCTGGGCTGATGTTTAGAAAGGAGAATAAATATATTGTTTGCAAATTTGATCTATGGCCCTGGTTTGTCATGAGCAAATAGGACGCGCAGTCAAGGTTTGCGCGAAGTTGTGACATATCGCAAAGGTTTTTGCGTAATAAGTGCGTGTGTTTGAAAAATGTGCCTCCGTTTTCGTTTCTATTATGTTTCATGTGCATGAGAACGTACTGTGCTTACATGATTCACGGTGATACAGCGTCAGCTTAGTCTTGTGAAACTGTAAGAGCAGTGCGGTCGACGTAAGAAGGGTGGAAGGGGTTACGCTACGAAGATACGAACAAGGAATGAAGGGGGGTTTGCTTAGTCACTGTGCTAGGTGTGGTACTGATACGGAGACTGTTACATTATAGACGAAAAAGGTCGGTCAGTAAACGCATTCCTACGCTGCATGGACTCTCTTCATATCGCTTCGCTAACTCTTCGGAAGTAGGAAAGAATTGCGACTCATCAAAACTAACGAAAAGCCTTGATTTGGTTAAGGGGACAGGGAAGTGATTTACAAGTGAAGCTTATATGAAGGATCTTATCGAAATTAGCGTAAAAACAAAAGGAACAATAATAAAAAATAATGATATTCGAGAAATGCTTTTTTTAAATGCGACGGTCGTACTGGATTTAGCAGTCTTGATCACTGCTTTAACACGGGCCAAGCCAATGTTCGGAAATCGAGTGATACGCAAGCAGGCAGAATCCGATGTCGCCGTCGAAGATGCAGTCGATCTACGATTTCGTATCTGCCTATTGCACTTCATGTCGCTATTCTCTCTCTCTCAGTTAACCGGATCTCTTGTTTCACAATCAGTTCTAGAACAGAAGAAGAAAGAGAGAATGCTACTCAGGCAATGAATAGTAAGCAAATACGGCACGGTAATGGAAGCGATTTTTGGCTTTACGTTCTTAGGTCTGCCGGATTGACTAAAATAGCAGATGAGTTGCGTAACTGTCAGGATAAAAACATGATGTAATACAGTGATCAAGAAACGCTTTTGAACTATGAATATAATTGATAATTTTCATATTCAAAGAGTCTTTTAAAAATTTCGTTCTTATCAAACAAAACAGCAAGGTATCGAAATGTCGGCAACATCTTGAATCCTAAGAGCGAAGGAGATAGCAGAGAAACTAATCGATTCGATCAGGATCACGCAGGAATTCAAAGTCGGCGGAGTCCTCCTTTAGCCCATTCCTCTCTCAAAGCGAGCGTTCAGCAACTGCCGTACACTTAGCCATTGGCTATGAGACACCACGGCTGGTTTATTACTGTCCGTTCCCCGTCCTTTCCCGCCTCCTTCCGTGCAGTTGACTGCACCAACCGTATCCGGAAACCTCACAACTACTCCTAACTATCGATCCTGTCACCACCATCCGGAGGGCCTATTCTGTCAGAAGTTACGCGGTACGTCTTTGCCTACACGATGTTCTGGCGAACAGGGGAAATGTTAAGCGAACGAGATACCCAGAAGTAACCCTTATTTCGGGTAGGAACTCTCACGCGAAATTCATTTCATCACAGGCCTTGTGGCTCGTTTGCTCTTAACATTTCGAGCATTGTGCCCATCGCGCTTTGATGTCTCCATTGATCGCTGGACTGCAAAGATAGAACAAAGATAGTTGGCCTATTCGATTGATGCAATCTATAGTAGATTAAAAAGATCCGTCGCAAAATCATTCCGAATATCTGGCGAGAAAGAGTGCAAAAATGAGCGAAATAGACTCATTTTGGAATCCAAGTAGCTGACGGACCGGTTTATTCCACTATATGTCGTTAATGAGATCTCCTCGCCTTTCCAGCTCACCTATCCCCCCTCCGTTTATTCGCACTCGCTCACTCGTCCCGGACTGCCGCTTCATCTCCCATCCCTTTCTGCAATGCGTTACCCGCCCCAGCCTCTGCACAGGGATAAGTTAGTTACCTTATACAGTTGTTTATCAAATTGATATTAGTTTTTTAATACTATTTTTCTGTATCTTACAAAGGTTACCGTAACTTCAGTCGATATCCGTGCGAACAATCGGTGCACGTCCCCATATCCTCATCAGCTATAAAGTCTCCGGTAAGCATGATTCGTAGTATAACGCCTTATAAATCTTAATTTTTCTTGGTTTATCAAACAGTTGTGAGATCAAGGCTGGCAATTAGGAAATGAGTTGAATAGCATAGCTACCGTAATCGGTAATTGCAGAACTTGAGGCCGATCGTACAGGAGACGGGATATGAACAGGTATTTAGAATTCCAAGCTATGTAAAGCTGAATTATAATAGCTTGACTTTTTATGCTACTTTTTTGGTTTATCACATTGACCGCCTCTCGTAATACATAATAGAGCTTTTCTAAAAATATTTTTGAGATGAAGTCATTTGTTTAATTTTCCATTTTCAGCAGTTTACCAACGTCTCGCTACAGGACGATCCGGTAGGAGAAACATTATACCTGAGCAGTAGAGTGGGCCATTTGCCCCCCAACCCTCCACTTTCCCCTATCACTGGGGTTTAGGGTTTGAAAACCAAGCAACTTAAGCGCATTATCAGACCGAGAGATTGAGATATAGCAGGAAAGAATGAAGAGAATCAGACGATAAATGCTCAAATCGCGCTTGGTTTTCAACCCCTACTGGGGTTCCCCCCTGCATCATTCTTCATTGGGGGTAAATGGTCCACTCTACTGAACAGAACCTTACTTGTGATGTTCGTAGAGATAAGAGTTAAAAAGGTGAGCGGATTACCTAAGTACAATAGTTTTCGATGTCTCCGCATACTCCTTTGCTCGGCGCATTCTTATACTTGTGCGATCGCACCACCGATCAACCGTCAGACTCCGTCAAAAATCAATAAATAGCTATTCCGCATTTTAATTATTTTGAAATGGAGGTCTTTTTCAGCTTGGCGCAATCGCAATGGAGACGGGGCGGCAAAGTGAGAATTTTGGCTCTGAGATATGCTAATTTTTCAATTTTATTTTAAAAATTGATTTTTTAAAGGAACTCCCCCGTATCGGCGGTCACACCACTTGGATCAAAGCCCGGTGGAGCAGTCGAGAGGTGTGATTCGGCTAGACGATCTCAACATGCCGCAGGCTAGATTCGCACCACTGAGTGAGCATAAATTCCTCTATTTTATAATGTGCAGCGTTGGACTACGGAGTCACTTTGCTATTTTTTTATTGAAGCCCTAACTCTTGCACCTAGAACAGTGTAAAACGCGCTGTTTTCAATCCATGGCAAATCTTAGGCGTGAAGAATTGAAATATTATAGTTGAATGATTTCTGAAAAAAAGTTTATAATAGTTAAATGATTAAGGGAAAAAATTATAATAGTTGAATGATTTATGGAAAAAATAATAGTTGAATGATTTAGGGAAAAAAATTATAATAGTTGAATGATTTATGGAAAAAATTATAATAGTTGAATGATTTATGGAAAAAAAGATATTATAGGAATACAGTCGTACAAGCGGTCGGTCTGCGTCGATGTACACGACAACGGTCCGATTGAAGAGCCACGGAAGGCCAACCGTCCCCCTCCTCCCATGGTATTATTGGAGGAAAATGAACGTTGAGATAGCTGCGCAGTTCTGTCCGCTAACCACCGTAAAACTTCAGCGGGAGCCGGAGATTAGCCTAAGCTGGCATTTTGCCAAGAGAGTTTCACTGTATTTAGCGGAGTGCGCTGCAAAGATTTCTCAACGTTCCTTTTCCTCCAATAATAGGTCATTTCTTGCTCGTCGAGCATAGTACGTAAAAACATTATAAACTGTGAAAAGTTGAGGAAATTTGGAAGTGAAATGTTTGTTTAAAAAAAGTACTGAACGTGAAGCAAACAAGGTTCATAGTATACCATCATCAAATCTATAGTACATGAATAATAATGAATTTGAAACATAAACATCAATAATATAACAAACTGTATGTCTCGTCGTATAACCGCGTAGTCACGTCTTGAGCCTTTTAAAGGACCTCCATTCTGAATTTATTCAACTTACTGACGGTATCCTGACGGATTCGATTAGTTTCTCTTCTGTGCCTTCCGCTCTCTCGCCATGCAAATTATGTTCCATTAACATAGCTACGGTACCGAATGGCCCTCCTTTAATTTGTAGATGAAGTACCCAATGATATGCACACCCTGCGTTCCTACAGAACTGGTATTTCATTAAGCACAGCATTCCGACCGAAAGGGGAAGTGTCTAATAGCGAATTGGTAACTAATTTTGAATTTACTCCACAACGGCTGGATGAATCTTCACCAAATTTTATCAGCTCTTTAGACCGATGAGGAGGAGCTTAAGTTTTTAAGTTTGCTACTTTTGACTCATTTTTGTGGACGCAGTGACCATAGATCACAGCGGAAACCGCCATTCGCTATTCGAACGCTAGGAATGCTGTGTAAGCAAACTCTGAAATCAGAGAAAAGTTATGGATTTATGGACTTTGAGGACGTGATGAGTCCGAACTACCAGGAACAAGCTGGTCGCAATCTCGAATGTGAGCAATCACGCATTTTTGTGCTTGCATAGCTTTAGGAAAATTTTATGGTGCAGATACGATGATTGTGTGTTGATTAGTAAAATCATAAACGTAAATATGAAATTTGAAAAAGCGCTTTAATAAACGATACAGACACTCCGCAGCTAAATATGCATGAGTCGGCGTATTTCGAAGACATTCCTATTACCGCGTAGCAGGTAGTTTGAGCAGTTTTCAAGTGAACAGCTCCCTAAGAAAATGAAAACTTTTACTCACTCTCTGTATATGTTCCGCGTAATAAACTCACAAATGTTCCGGGCAACACTCGACATATGCCAATATAACTATTCCTCCAAAATCTTAGATTAATTTTGATTCAACGCCTTTCCCTTTCTCTTGCAATAGAAAAATTTGTCTCAATTTTCTCGTTAAGGTCAGCTGGAATCTTTTTATGCGAGAATAAATAACGCAGGACCAAGTCCAGAGTCCTTCGCCGCAGCTGATCGGGCGCTATAGGAAGCTGATCAAGGAATGTCAGTTATAGAAACATGACTTTTATAAAAATTCATTGTTAACATATTCGTAGCATAATATTTAAGGGGTTCCGTCGTTTCTCAAGAAATCGTACGACATCCGACCCGAGGTACCCGTGGAGCCTGCTTATGTAAGACATTTAGAGTATAATAGTTTACGTAGTTTTAAAGCGATTTTACAATTATAGCTGTGTCAAGCTAAAACAGTTATAAACATAGGTAAATTGTGTCTATTCATTTCAGGCCCCTCTGGGCAGTTCAGTCTTTTTGGACTTTTCCGACGGCTTGCGCGATATGCCTTTCGTGAGTTAACCTTAGAATCATTTTTTGTACACTAGCACTGTATAAAGAAGTAGAAAATTGTAATCAGGACAAAGCTATTATTATGTTTTATAAATGAATAAATATGCATTTTCAGAACTCGCAACAGGTGAGGAGCACGCTGCTGGCGCCCGGGAAGAGGCTTCTCTTGCGCGTCTTCGATGAACCCGCGGTGAATATACTTCTTGGAATGTAATACAAAAAACGGGACAAATAGATTATTATATTATTTCTAGGCTCTTTAGAGGTGGTGTAGATATAGTGAAATTCAAAACTCCCACCGCGGAGATCCAGTGCAGACTATGCTTTTGTTTAGAATTACACGCAGAAAAAATGCATAACTTAGAATACATTCAATCCGTTAAAAAACGTACTTACAACATTATTGTATAACACAGAATACAATGAATGTATTGGGATGGGTCCTTATAGTAGAGAAAACTGGAAGATATAATCGTTCCGGCTGTAGCATCGATTCCGGTACCTTTCAAACTGATATAATCAGCTTCTAATGTGTACTATGCGAAGCTCCATGAAATACTGCTCTCAAAAAGCTATCCAAGTTCCTGATATCTTGCCTTGGATCGTAATGGTATCGCTTCAAAGCGTGAAAAATTCGCTAAGCACCGTAGCGGCGGAATCACGAATTATGCGTTCCGATATTCTAGACTATTTATACGTGGGTATACATTTGTGGATTCCGAGCTATACATTACCTCCAATACGTGTAATCCTTTATACATATTTTTCTGTGTGTAGTACCCGAAAATCACAAAATGCAGGCCTGATGATTGCCGCAAAAATTCTGCTTACACAACCTTTAATAGTACTATCTATCTATAACCTCACAACCTTTAATAGTACTATCTATCTATAACCTCACAACCTTTAAAGGGCCCCTCTGAGCACATTGCTATCCTTCAAGAGCATATTTTTAACATTCCTTCATTTTTGTCCTTATCAGAAAGCATATGTCTCCATTCTTTCAATAAGCGATGCCTACGAATCAGAATGCTCGCGCGCTACAGTATTCACGAAATGACATTCGTATTCGCGCGGTCCCTGAAGAGCAATGTAACTTTGCATACAATTTCTCGCCTCATTTAAACAGCGGGGAATGGCGGGAAAAAGATGCAAATATAGGATTGTAGGTTTTCGACATTGCTCTTTCAGATGAAAGAAAGAAACCAAGGGGTTAAAAAGTGCTCAGAGGGGCCCTTTAATAGTACTATCTATCTATAACCTCACAACCTTTAATAGTACCATCTATCTATAACCTGCTTTCTTTATGCATTATGATCCGTGTTCATTTTGAAAATGATCTTTGACCTTTGCAGCCACCGGAACCAGCGCGTCGCCGGTGTTCGATGCTGGGCGATCCTGACAACACGCTCGGCCTTCCGTCTGGTATTTATTTTATTTGTTATAGTGGAATAAACCGATCAGTCGGTTTCTTTCGTTCCAAAATGAGTCGAATTCTCTCCCTTGTGCATGCTCTCCCGCTTTATATTCAGAACGATTTTCCGATGGATCTTTTTATTCCACTATATTTACGTATTTATCGAATACACCGTGAGGTGTGCGGCAGGCAGGTGGGGGATGTTCATTGTTCATAGTAACATGCGGAATTATCATTGAAGAGTAGCTTTAATCATTTCTAAAATGGTCATGTAGGTAAAGGCAGCACTCGTTTATAAGATAAAACTATTTTAGAAATGTTCACCCCAGCCAACTCGCAGATCACAGTATCAGAATGCAGAGATGCACGGCCACAGCCACCAGTACTTCCCTGAGTGCTAGAAGAATGCTAGGCATAAGTAATGCGATAAAGTAAATTGGTAGACTAGTGTATTTCCTTAGATTTTCCCTACGCTCTACTAGACCACCGCTCTCAATTATAATTGTTTTCACTAAATGTGACTTTACGACTAACCCCTCTCCTGGAAAAGTCCTTTACGGAAGTCTCAATGGATTTACCGTTCAATGAGAAAGGTCATTTGATTGTTTATAGAAATTCGGACGGCTTACCCACATATTTGTCTCTTAGACACTACTCACTTGTATTTAGCTACTCTTTGTAATCAGTACGTGTAGTGTGAAAGATAAATCGATTTTTTTGCTCCGTCTTTATGAATATTTTCCTATATCAGGATAGTCGAGGTAAGCATCAGATGGTGTTTAAATTTGCGATAAAATCACACTGAGCTATTCTTAAGAATCTGCTTGAAATATTTCGGCATTATGGAGATCTAGGAAATTCACGAATATCGATATATGCATATTACGAATTAAAAAAATACAAACTCTTCATTTTTGGGGATGTTTTACCTTATAGTATCTGCCCCTGAAAGGAAAAGTTGAAATTCGAGGATTAACACAACTGTGCCATGGTCTGACCGAGGCTGCTCCACTCTTACGGAGAGTCTCTTTTAAAGGCTGGTAAGAGGAAACGCAAAAGAAGAGTTGGCCTACGGGGTTGGGGCGCCTAGCGAGAGTAAACATGATACTCTAGATATCTCGGCACCTTGGACTGAGTTATGAGTTTTGAAAAAAATTCGAAGTCTCCTATCATCTTATATCAAACTACTCCTTTGGAAATATATATATATCAAATGATAGTACTGATGAAGGTCATTGAACGCGAACTTTGAGCTGTTTGTGTACTCCTCCTTACATACTTTCGCAATCGTACGATAAACCGTAGGAGTGGGAGAGACGTCAGACGGACAGAGAAAGGGATGACTGTGCCTCGCTTCTATGTAGCACGCGGCAAGTGGCATGTGATGGCTTATGATTGTACTAGAGAGAAGGAGATAGTAATAGTGTCACACAGTGTTCTGACAACAGTGAAAATGTTAAGCGAACGAGATGCCGAAAAACAACCCTGATTTCGGTAGGAACTCTCGCACGGAAAACACAGTATCCTGAGCATTTTGGCTCGTTTGCTTAACATTTAGAACACTGTGGTCATGTGAGTGATCCACTCTCTTCCATAACTACTACCCTAGGAAACGTTCCGTGGGAGTCCTGCATATTGAGACACAAGGACCGCATACGTATATTGAATGATTGATTCTGAGGATCTGTAATACGCAGCCCAGAACATTCTACAGGAAACCCCTAAAGTCTCATATTCGCATATTCAAAGTCTCATATCTGGCTCATATTCGTCAGCCATGTGCTTCCTTGTGAGGCGCTCAGTTTTGCAACATAGCTTTATCTGTCGACATGCATCAAGTCAGTGGAAGACGCGGGGGAGAAGATACTAGGCATAATCGAATTCGACCGGCGCCGCCTCTGCGATAGGAGCCACTCGAGCCTTACGAACACGGAAGCCGAGAATAACGTAGATGATCTAAACGTGGAGCAATAGTAATGACCACGAAATAAACAAGGATGATATTGTGTCATTTGCAACACTCGTATTGTCATAGCACGTTGATACAGGACCAGTTGAGGAAGGTGTATGATGCTTACCACCATGATGATGCAGCCGAACATAATTGCCATGAGGGATGCAAGAAGAAAGTCAACCACGACGTTCGAAGAATCGGGGGAGACGGCCATAGCGGCGGGGCACGATTCTTAAGTATTCAGGCGGTTATTACGAAGTAAGAGACCAATCAATGGAAGCGGCACATGAACAGGAAGCGTGAGACGTTTACAGTCGAGAAGTGATTTGAAACGTCTAGTAATACAATGGAATGGCGATCAAATGGGAGTTCTTGACTAAGGGAAGTCTTGAAAACAGAGTCTATTGGAAACAGGCAGTCTCTCAAGTAAGACGAAGAGGAATGAGGGGAGTAGGGGGGAGAAGAGCCAGCGATGGGATCTCTTCTTATCAGATGTCTGGAGCAGAGGGATGGGAAGGAAGAAGTCGGGAAACGAGGAACTGTTGAGCTTGTAATCTCTAGTCTTTCATTTGTCCCTTTTTGTAAGTATCTACTAGTGTCCCAGGTACCTATTCTCTTGTTTGAACCCAAGTCTTCTAACAATGCTTTATTACAGTTCTACGGTTTACAAGGATGGAAGGTGGGGGGAAGGGTCTCAACAGCAGACTTTTTCATCTCGTGGTAGATGTGGGTAATCTTCAGGACTCTCAGACTCTTCAGAATCTGGCGAAGGAGGTAGATCAACCAGATCACGAGGAGAACGATGACCTGAATGTAATACATGCTCGACTTAGGGCGGTTAGAGAAGAGATACTGTGATATCACGCATCCTAATCTATGGTGTATGGATGAAACAGACATACCATGAGCACGCCGGCTGGTTCGATATACTCGATCAGGTCCAGGTCGGGCTGCTCGATGGTTGCCTCGAGGTAGACTTTGTGTTCATCAGGTGACTGTTCCTCCCCGAAAGGAGGGGGCATGCCACAGCGTAGTCCATGTAAGAAGATGTTGATAGGGCAATACACTACTTGAGGGTGTCTCTTGGCTATATACGAAACGTTGAAATGGGCGATGGACTACGCGAAATGGAGAAGAGCAGACAGTGAGGGAAGAGCATGAGTATGATGTGGGCACTCCGAACGATTATATGGGCTGACTAATGCATCATACAGAAGGCTTCGTCCTGTCATCAGAGAACTTGTTATTCTAAGTAGCAGATATCTATTGATCCGAGTGGTGCACGGAGTAGTACACCTCCCCGTTTCTTTGATCAACAACGATAGATGCTTTATTTATTTCTGCAGTCATCAATACAAGAAACACATGGTGTTTTATCTCTTTTTTATGTTAACATAGAAATCTCCTGGGTAATTAAAGAAAGGTGGTTGTGCGCCATCTCGCTTCTGAAGAGGTAGAAGGTGAAGAGTACCTGAACAGGAAGTTGAAATAGGAAATATAAATGGTATACCCAACGTAATGAGAACATACTATAGTGGAATAAAAAGATACGTCAATAAATCATTCCGAATATCAGGCGAGAGAGCAAAAGTGAGAGAATTAAATACTATAAAGTTTGAATCTGGCAGGACGTGATCAGATGACTCTTGTATGTTCAGCTATTCCTTTGGAACTTGTTTTAATGTCAAACGATGGTCTTGGTGAAGGTCATTGAAGATGCATTTTTAACTGTTTGTGTACTCTTTACATACTTTCGCAATCGGACGAGGGACCGTAGTAGTAGGTGAGACGTCAGACGGACAGAGAAAGGGATGACTGTGCCTCGCTTCTGTGTAGCAGACGACTAGTGGCATGTGATGGCTTATGATTGTATAATACTAGAGAGAAGGAGATAGGAATAGTGTCATGTGAGTGATCCACTCTCTTCCATAACTACTACCCTAGGACAGGTTCCGTGGGAGTCCTGCCTATTGAGACACAAGGACCGCATTTGTATATTGACTGATTGATGATGGGGATCTGTAATACACAGTCCAGAATATTCTACAGGATTTTCATATTCGTAATTTCTCATATTCGTCAGTCATGTGCTTCCTTGTGAGGCGCTCAGTTTTGCAACATAGCTTTATCTGTTGACAAGAATCAAGTCAGTGGAAGACGTGGGGGAGAGGATACTAGGCATAATCGAATCGGACCGGCGCCGCCTCTGCGACAGGCGCCACTCGATCCTTGTGAGCACGGAAGCCGAGAATGCAGTAGATCAGCTAAACATGAATCAATACCTATGTCTTTGAGAGTAAAACGGAAGGTATTGAGCCCTTCACAGCATTCCAAGCGTCATAACAGCGAATAGCGGTTTTCGCGCATAGGATCCGATCCTGTCGGCGAACCAGTGAACGAAAAATTATGAATTTAAAAATGCAAGCTCGCCACTATGAATTCAACAAGTTCTGAAAATTTGGTGCTGATTGGTCCAGCTACTCTTGAGAAAATTCAAAAATAGTGGTCATTTCGCTATTAGACACATTCTTCACCAGGCGGAATGCTGTGCCTTTTCGCAACCTATAGTATAATAACATTTTGAGAAATGACCATTTGGGCTACAGGACGTATGGGAAGAGACGGCTAAATAGTCAAAGGTGAATACTTACCAGCATGATACTGTAGCCGATGATTCCCAGAACGGATGCCTGAAGAGGATCAACGACGAAGTTTGATGAAGACGAGGTGAAGATGGCCATAGCGGCAGGGCACAGTGTTCTGACAACAGTCAAAATGTTAAGCGAACGAGATGCCGAAAAATAACCCTGATTTCGGTAGGAACTCTCGCGCGGAAAATATCCTAAACATTTTGGTTCGTTCGCTTAACATTTAGAACACTGTGCAGGGCACGATTCTTAAGTATTCAGCGGGTTATTAAGAGACCAATCAATGAAAGTGTCATAAGAGGAGGAAGCGAGACGAGAGATAGTGGATTTCATTTTCAGGCGAGAAGTTATTCCAGTTGTTGCATAATGCCAACTGGAGCATAGGTATGGCGATAAAAGGACTGGCGGTAAATGGAATGGCGTCTTAAAACAGCGTCTAGAGAAAGGAGCATTCTCCCAAGTGAGATGAAGAGGGATGAAGAGAGAAATAGGGGGAGAAGAGCAAGCGACTATTCTTATCATATGTCTGGAGTAGAGGGATGGGAAGGAAGAAGTCGAGAAACGAGGAGCTGTTAGGCCTGTGATCTCTAGTCTTCCATTTGTTCCATTTGTATGTACTAGTCTCTCAGGTATTCTCTTTTTCGAACCCAAGTCTTCTATCAAAGCTTTATCACAGCTCTACGGTTCACAGGGGTGGAGGGTGGTAAAGGGTCTAAACAGCAGACACCTTCATCTCGGGCTAGATTGCGGTAATCTTCAGCACTCTCAGACTCTTCAGAATCTGGCGCAGGAGGTAGATCAACCAGATCACGACGAGAACTATGACCTTAATGCAATACATGCTCGACATAGGGCGGTTAGAGAAGAGATACTGTGATATCGCACATCACAATGTATGGCATAGATGAAACAGACATACCATGAGCACACAGGCCAGTTCGGTGTACTCGATAAGATCCATACCGGGCTGCTCGATGGTTGCCTCGAGGTAGACTTTGTGTGCATCAGGTGATTGTTCCTCCCCGAAAGAAGGGGGCATGCCACAGTCGTAGTCCATGTAGGAAGAGAAGTTGATAGAGGAAGACACTGCTTGAGGCTGTCTCTTGGTTATATACGAAACGAGCGATGTTGAAATGGGCGATGGACTACGCGAAATGGAGAAGAGCAGACAGTGAGGGAAGAGCATGAGTATGATGTGGGCACTCCGAACGATTATATGGGCTGACTAATGCATCATACAGAAGGCTTCGTCCAGTCATCAGAGAACTTGTTATTCTAACTAGCAGATATCTATATATCCCAGTGGGACAAGGTATAGAGCGTTTCGTGGAAACCAGCTCCTTCTAAACCGTGGGGAAAAGTTCATGTTCTCCAACCTGTTCTACGACGCCTTCCGCTGGATGAGAGTCGCAATTGCCTCCTCCCACCGTTTCCTGTGTCAAGCACGATAGTAACAAGCTTTGTTTTTTTTTCTGTAGCCAACAGTACACGAGAAGCTGAGAGTTGCTTTCTTTTTACATAGGTAGCCTTTCCAGTATAATCAAGGAAGACTGGTTGGTTGTGATTGGTGGTGGTGCGACACTCTGCTTCTGTTGAGGTAGACGATGAAGAGAACATGAACAGTAGTTTGGCATGGCAACTATGGATACCGTACGACATAGCGAGAAGACTGAGGATGGTATACGATAATTACCGGAGAAGAAAGGATAAGATCGGAAGAGGGTTCAAACTCTAGTGTGTTCAAACAGCTATACAAGAAGTCTCAATATCTATTCTAGCAACAGAATAATGCTGAGCAGCATGCGCTGTCGCTTTTCTCTCGTAAAAGGGGTGCCGCCACGAGCAATCGTCACTCCTCATCGCATTTGCAGCGCCACTTCCGTTGATACGCGTTTTCTCCCTTGAAACGGACGCCGCTCTGCATAGATATAGGAAGGCGACGAAACAGCGTATGTGCTTCTCCCTTTCGCTTTCCATCCTCGATCATGGTCATCTCGTGCACTTCCTCCTCGGAAGCCGAGGTCTCGCTCGACTTCCCGCTCCTGCTCGTTCTGGTCATCCTTTCCGGGCTCTTTGCTCTCACGGTAAGGGTGTTCCTTTGGGCAATGAGATGGCTACGATGATGAAATGACTTTTTCGGTATGTTACCAACGAATGTTGATAGAGATAGGCTGCACACTCGTATATCTACTATGCGTATGATCGTAGAGAGCACGTCGCCGCTCTCAGTTATCCCTATGCTGCTTCCTGCCTTATGCAGGTCACTACATATTCAGATGCTCTACACCTCTTTGTGCCATGTACGGCTAACTCGCTTTACTCGTATGATAAAATTATTATTATTATTATTATCACCGTTCTCTACTTGGCCCTTTGCGGTCGTTGCTCCGTGCGACGGGGACGCGTACACAGTGTTCTGACAGCAGTCAAAATGTTAAGCGAACAAGATGCCCCGAACAATACGCCTGATTTCGGTAGGAACTCTTGCGCGGAAAACACCGTACCCTAAGAATTCTGGCTCGTTCGCTTAACATTTAGAACACTGTGTGTCGTGCCCTCCAAAGTGATTGTCAGACGACTCTGAACGATGGACGACCACCGACAGCTCACAGTGTTCTAAAAAGTTAAGCGAACGAGCCAGAATGCTTAGGGTACGGTGTTTTCCGCACGAGAGTTCCTACCGAAATCAGGCGTATTTTTCGGGGCATCTTGTTCGCTTAAAGGAAATGTCCCACGAAAAAAATCGTTATTGAGTTAGTCGTTGGAAACATAGCAGTATGGTCTAGACAACAAGATGTGCAAAAATCCCGTTTCGAAACGGCTCTCTAGGCCTCAGTACGGCCATGTGAA
The DNA here is from genome assembly GCA_900490955.1 of Micoletzkya japonica. Lineage (NCBI taxonomy): Eukaryota > Metazoa > Nematoda > Chromadorea > Rhabditida > Diplogasteridae > Micoletzkya > Micoletzkya japonica. The sequence continues at coordinate 52,288 of LS905696.1, read as the reverse complement.
TGTGTGGGATACGGTAAATCTTGTGGGGTAGTTTGTAGTCTAGACCGGCTAGCTGAATAACCCCTGGCATTGCCTGCTCGGTCTCGCTCTCCATGGGGCAGGATGGGAAGAGCAAGGGAAGGGGCGAAGCTCTGTAAATGTGAGATCAGGCGATGCCACTGGGTCTATTTCGGGGAGAGGAGTGCTTGGTTGAAACTACAAACTACCCCACAAGATTTACCGTATCCCACACTTTCAGATGGCCGTACTGAGGCCTAGAGAGAAGTTTCGAATCGGGATTTTTTACATCTTGTTGTCTAGACCATACTGACATGTTTCCAACGACTAGCTCAATAACGATTTTTTTCGTGGGACATTTCCTTTAACATTTTTACTGTTGTCAGAACACTGTGAGCTCCACATTAAAGCACGTGATTCGCGTCTTTTTTGATGATTATGTTTCACGATCACTTGATAATGAGGATCCTGTAGCTTGGTTAGCTCGTTATCAAGTGATCGTGAAGCGTAATCATAAAAAACACGAATCGCATGCTCTACTCCACATCCTGTGTTCCCTTGTTGACCAACTATCGATAAATATTTGCAAAGTTCACAGCATTTTCAATCAAGGAATGGCTAATTACATCAGATCAAAAATGCCTCTTTTGAGAAAACTTTGTTTTGTTCTTTTGTAGTTCTTCATAAAGAGGCATTGAACTATCTGCCGCCGTACCAATTGCCCCCTCCGTTCCCTCCTTTTTGGCTGGGAAATGCCCATGATCTACTGGAACGGACCTACCCTTTGCACAGTTTATCTCAGGTCCGTTCCCTTCTCTCGGCGAGAGAGAGAGAGCGCGCGTGCTAGAGAAGAGAGAGACAGACAGTTAGAGGGAAGGGGAGGAAGGGACCTACTAGAGAG
>LS905696.1:14965-46604 GCA_900490955.1 Micoletzkya japonica | reverse complement strand
TGCCCCTCTCCCTTTGGCCCTGTGTCCTCCTTAGCCTTGTGGTTGTGCGTCGGACCTCCAGCCAAAAGGTTGGTGGTTCGACTCCCCTCTCTGCCCTTGTCTTTTGCTCGTTTGTTAAAGCCTTCCTATCACCGCGCGCTCATCGATTGATACATGGGAGTGGGGAACGCACCTCACCCTAATTGGTACGGCGGCTGAAATCAATACTATCACAAGTAAGCCACAGTCATACTTTTACGTATCCGGCTGACCACTCTCTTGATCGTACATTCCCCCCAGCGATAAAGAAACACTATTCATTTATCAGAAACATCGTAGGTGATTCACATATTCATTTTGTGTTAGGACATCAGACACTGTAAGTCAGAGCCTATTTTGATCATAGAGTATAATATTAGTTCTATCTGTTTTTATGTTCAATATAAGGTAGGCAGAGGCCTCGGCTTAGTGTAGCTCTTGAGTGGACGGCAGCCGAGCAATGAGAGGAAATCCTCGACAAGTGCGCAGAGCGCCTGAAAAAGATCAGATTCTCTTATTTTCAGAATTTCACGCTTTTCCAAAAACCCAATTCTAATTATTTTTTACGGTTCTGGGTTGATATTTTAGTAGTTGGAGAGGTGTAAAAGATAATCATAAAGGGAACCCGGGCTAACCTTTCGGTACGTTGGCGTGCGCAGTACTAAAACCGAGGACTGCATCATTGAATTGATAGTGTACAGACACTAAAATTAACTTTCTCATTTACATAATGTATTATTCTGAACATGTAAATTTTGAAAATATTAGTTCCGTAGGCAAAGGTGGGAAAAGAGACGGCTTTTGAGTTCACTGAATGATCGTATGACCAAAGTGCAAAATCTGAGAGGAACAAGAAATGCGAATAGAGGCAGACAGTGAATGCACTTTGGTCATGTGTCACCAATAGAGTTCGGCCGATGACCCAATACCAAATCATGCAAAATGCGTGTACTCATGCGTCTCTGCTTTCTTTACTCCTATCTTGGCAAAATCTTGCACTTTCATGACCAAATAATGACCGAATTATGGTTCATTTGCCGAACACTAGTCACCGAGTCGGGCTATATCTCGAGCGCTATTTATAAAAAAGAGAACCGTTGAAACTAGACGCAGCCCCGGCAACATAACCAGAGGAAAGGCCGTGAGTGGTAGGTTGAGGAAGAGCACGAGAAGCGGCAGAATGTAGGTGAAAATACATGTTTGCGCCTGCAGTTACAAGTGATTATAACTATCAGACTAGCTATTTTAAGCACGGTGGAATATGGCAAAGAAAAAAGCGGAAGAATTTCAGTTATAAAAGCGTAATTAGAAACCTGCATGACGATATTCTGAATGAAGGTGAGCTGCATTCTGCGAGTTTTATCGGATATCGCAACTTGCTGAAATTTATATCTTGCTTTCAGGTAATTATACTGTAAATGACCCTGCTTTGATGAAGATTGGTCAATATCGATCCCACAGCAAATATCAAATATCCGCCCAGAGTTATTGTAGAGGCGCCGAGAAGGTATATCTCTATATAATATTACGGGAGGATGTCATTGCAACTATCTGTCAATGTTCGATAAAAGTAAACAATTATCATCATTAGATGGAAGTAATGAAATTTATTGTAAGACAGGTTTCGCTAGAGAATCGAGTGGCCCCGGCGGTAGAAGTTTCATAGTCGCTGATTTTAATGAAAACAGTGTTATAAGTTTCTTCAAGATGTGGGGAACAAAACGGCGTTTCCAGATTTTTGAAAATTTTGGATTGCGCCCTAGTTGGGCGTCAAAGTAGTGGTGTTTCCCCCGTTTTGTTCCCCATATCTTGAAATGCTTCTAACAAAGTTTTCATTAAAATCGGCGATTATGAAATTTCTGCCGCCGAGACCTCCCGATTCTCATGATAATTTGGGTAATCAGCATGTAATACCATTAACGAAGAGTCCCACGTCACCAACAATGTCGCCATATATAGTCAACGAGACGTCATATGCCGCAATCCAGGAATACTCGGGAAGCTGAAATTGGAAAATTCAATTTCAGGAAAATAAATAAAGGGTATTATGTAACGGATAAAAGAAAATCATTACTTTTAGCTTTGTGCCAAGATTTCATGATGCATTTTAGATTAGAGAGCCTTATATACCTCCAAATACTCCAGCTTGTTCGGACTCTCCCCGCCGAAGATGAAGAAAAACAGAACGTTGGCGGATAGGATAGTAGTCATCAGCAAGAGGAGAAACATCTGACCTCTGTCAAGGACTGCGTAATAACAAAGAACTACCTATGACAGCATTTATTCTATTTAGCTATGCATACAAGCACATCTCGATGCCCTACGATATAGATATAACATGAAACTATGGTTGAGGAAAATGTTCCATCAGTCGTCTCATTCCTACTTCCGGCGAGAGAGCGAAGCTGTATGAAGAGAGTCCGGACAAAGTAGGAATGAGTTTACTGATGGATCTTTTTCAATATCGCCAATAATACTTCCAACCGTTTATTCAGCTTCCACACGCTGTCCCGTGGCAAGATTATTTGGTGCATTCGCATAATAATGTACAGAAATGTCTCGGCCTCCGTGGCCGTGAATATCGATTGGACAGCCTATGATATTAGTTATGTTCCGATGATTGACACACTGTTTGCGTCAACTTTGAATGTCACGCTTTGAGCGATGATTACGGGTTTACTTGCGGTAGAAGATTGTTGCGTTCTTCGAACCGATTAGGCCAAATCCATTTTCGCATTTTCTGCTTTTTCTGTCATTACCAAAATAATCGGACCATCCGCCTCGGGCGTGCACAGAAAGCCCGTACAGGCGAGGCACGGAAGAGGAATGAGCGGGTAGATACGGCAGAGGAAACAAAAGTAGAGGTCGTGTACCAGGAAGACCACCTAAATCAAGCATAGTACCTCCTTTGTCATCTTACAGTTGAAACTTCTTTGTATGGTGTCAGTACTCTATCATTAATTCCATATTTGCTGCAATTAATCTTACCTGACTGACGATGTAGCCCTTTCGAATGTCGCTTGATAAGATGGACGACTTGGAGACGAGCAGATAGAACATGAACGGATGAACGATGGAGACGGCAAGGATACCATAGGCAAGGATGAATCTACATAATCAGGTGTATCCTATAGGCACGCCTATTTCCCGGGCAGCAAAATATTCGGAATTTGTCTGATATTCGGACTAATATATATACTTCGGAAACATAATTTGGACGCAAGACAAACCCATCAACGACGGAAACAAGATGATAGTCCCGATCGACATGCAGAGCGTACTCTAACGTGCCGTTGTCCATTAGTTTGCTCTCATTAACTCATGCATCCGAAATTCCCTTGAAGTACTAGAACGAGCCACAATAACGACAGATCGATAAATCCACAAGCAGAATCGAGAGTACATTAGATTTTCAATAATTTTGACAGATAATCGCTGGAAAACCGTCGACATGTCAGAAAGCATCGTGAGCAGTGGTGGACAACTAAACCACTGTACCTAGTAATTCTCACACCTACCACCTATCTAGGCACTTCTGCGTCCAGCTGTGTTCAGCTCGCCCTAAGGCTACTCATTACCGTCTTCACCTATTATTGGAGGAAAGGAAACGTTAAGAAAGATGCACAGTTCTTTCCACTAACCACCGTAAAGCTTCTGCCGGAGCCGGCTTTTAGCCTAAGCTGGCATTTTGCCAACACACAGCATTCCTAGCGTTCGATTAGCGAATAGCGGTTTCCGCACATAGGATTTCATCCTGCAGGCGAATAAGTAAACCAAAAATTATGAATTTAAAAACATAAGTCCGCTACTGTGAGTTTTATAAGCTCTGAAATTTTGGTGGAGATTGGTTCAGCCACACTTGAGAAAATTCAAAAATAGTGGTCAATTCGCTATTAGACACATTCTTCGCCGGGCGGAATGCTGTGAACAGAGTTTCACTGTATTTAGTGGAGAGCGCTGCAAAGATTTCCCAGCGTTTTCCTCCAATGGTACCATTTGGAAAGGCGATTTCGGTAGCGAACGAGAAAGGCCGCTTTCATATATATATATATATATATATATATATATATATATATATATATATATATATATATATATATATATATATATATATATATATATATATATAATAAGTGAAAAATGTAGAAACGAAGAGAAGAGAAAATAATATGGCACATGGAATGGGATGACTTCCATGTGCCATATGACTTAGAATGACCATGACTTAGAATTAGCCTCACTAATTATAGGAAGAATCGCTTGCTCTGAACCGGAGTGTGGCTTCAGCTATGGACGAGAAGAATTCGTCGGTCAGTTACCGTCGTTTCTGTTCATGAGTAGAGGAATACGGAGAGAGAGAAAGTGTAGGCGAAGCAGTTATGACGTTGGGCTTTTCGTCAATACTAAATGCGGGCTCCTAGATTTAAGTGTCACCTTGCGAAGTGGAAGTGTATATCACAGTGTTCTAAATGTTAAGCGAACGAGCCAAAATGCTTAGGATACTGTGTTTTCCGTACGAGGTTCCTACCGCAATCAGGGCAATTTTTCGGCATCTCGTTCGCTTAACATTTTCACTGTCGTCAGAAAACTGTGATATCTGTTGCATGTGTTTTTGGTATTTACTAATACTTGGCAAGAACTTGGATACTTGGAAAGTATTACTTACACGAGCAAACCATGAAATGTTTCCTGTACGTTGAGGTAGTTTATCGAGAGCTTCATGAGGGCAACCGTATAGGAACACTTGTGATGCAAGTTACATTTTGTCAAGTGTCAAGGTAAAGATGGAAAAATATGATAAAAGTCCTAGTTGAACGATATCGCATCATCGGCCTTTGTGAGCGAACCGTCTTCAGATATTCGGTAGACGAAGCCTTTCTGAAATTGATGTTGATTTACTTTCTAGATTGGAATTGGACGCTTAGCTAAATAAAGCTTACCGTTTCCAATCGAAGGCCATAGTGAACTGTTCTTTTCGATAGCATTGAATGCTCGTTGGAGAAGACGATATGGTACCTGAAGATATATATTATTATTTGAGGAAAAGGAACGTTGAGAAATCTTTGCAGCGTACTCCGCTAAATACAGTGAAACTCTCTTGGCAAAATGCCAGCTTAGGCTAAAAGCCGGCCCCGGCTGCAGTTTTACGGTGGTTAGCGGAAAGAACTGTGCAGCCCTCTCAACGTTCGTTTTCCTCCAATAATATCTATTTGTGAAAAAAAGAAAAAAAAACATAAAATAGCGGGAAAACAGTTGACGACTAAGTGCGACAATAGACTAACTGTCTCGACCACAATTAGAAAGGACGAAGACTGAAGAGAGATGCAGATGGAGAGTATGCGATATTATTCGCACTACCACCGCTAATCAATATATTCTAGAGTTACAGTACCTGCCGGGCCGCTCGCATGCGTAGTGGTCCGATTCGTGAACGAACTTGGATGTCAGCTTCCAGTACGGGCACACCATCTCCAGCTTGTCTGTATCTATCTGAAGAGTCGGTTATTCAATGTTAACCCCTTGCGTTGTTAGGAGTGGATAATCCTAGTTAGGAACTTATCTCGCCCGTTAGTACGTAAATGATGCATTTAGTTATCTTTTTTTAAATAAAATATTCACAATACGGTCTTTGCCAGTTAGAAACCTGCCTCTTGATACTCGTCGAGTGAATTTGCCCGAAATACCCCGAAAAATACGTCGCCTTCACAGTGGAAGTACCTGAGTGTATGATATCCTTTTTTTACTTTTATCGTTCTATTGCACGCATTGGGTCAAATTTAATACTAAGCACTACCATGATATTCTAGAATTCGCTTCCTGTACTTCTACAGGGACGCAGCGCTTTCTTCTCGGTCGAATGTGCAGGACATCGAGCGACTGAAATACAAATGCTGGATTATTGGAGAAAAGTAGAGACAAAATGCTTGATTGACAGATACCTGCTGCTTTACGCGAAATATAGTAATTTTTGCAGATTTTTGTCACTAATACCTGAACAACTCGTTCATTCGTAGGCTTCCAGTAGTCAGCCGGCTCCACGTGCTTTGCCGGCACGCTTTTGAAGCCCTGAACGAAAGTACTTTTCGATTTACATATATTTTTATTATCAAAGCGTCGATGTAGGTAATAGCGTTGAGTACCGAATAGCTTCCTCCGAAGCTCTCCGGAATCGCATCCTCATCAATCTCCTCCTTAAGTGTCGAGAGGAAGGACGAATCGTGGAGCCGGAACCGCTCGGCGAAGCCTGATAAGGAATGGAGAGCGGGAAGCGGACCAAGTCATCGACTACGTTCCCCCCTTTTGAGCGCAGAAGTTGTCTTCACAGGCAGGCTTCTGAACCATGAAAATGGTCCGTTTCCCTAATAAGGAACTGTGATGACTGATATCTTCCTCGTTTCTTTCACCTTTCGCATAACCTACACCGACCACGGATATTTTCCGCAGATATCACAGGGATTCGCATGATCTGCTGCATAGTGGATCAAAAAGATCCCCGTCGGAAAATCATTCCGAATACACGGCGAGAGAGTGTGCAAAAGTGAGAGAATTAGACTCATTTTGGAACCAAAGTAAGCTGACGGAACGGTTTATTCCACTATGACTACCTAATCAATGCCAGCTTGCGGTATGCAAACTCAAATAAGGCTCTCAACCCTACCCGCCGGCATGACGGGCCTTAGCAGTCGGTACGGCAGCCAGATCCACTTGGCCACGCTGACCATCTCTGCGGGCGAGACCTAGAGTGTAGTTTGGTCTTTGTTCTTTCAACTTCCTACCAGCTCGGGGAAGTTCTCGTAGTAGAACAGCTGTGTGAAGTAGGCCAGGTGTCCGGACGAGACGAAGAGCATCGTGTACGGATTGAACTCGTACCCGTTGAGGTTGACGATCAGTCGAAGGGACGACAGGCGACCCGTGCGCTTTTCCTGAAGAGCTAGATCAATCAGGCGGTTCTAGTGGAATAAACCGATCCGTCAGTTTACTTCCTTCCAAAATGAGCCTAATTCTCTCACTTTTGCACACTCTCTCGCCGTATATTCAGAATGATTTTCCGACGGGGATCTTTTTAATCCGCAATAGTAGAGCACTCCATTCGGGCCTTTTTTGATGTATATGTTTCATACATCCTTCATAACCGCGACGCGTCTCTTCGCCAAAAAACAGCGAAAATGGAATGCTCTACCAGTTAGTCAAACCGCGCCTATGATTCTCCTCTGTTGTCTAACAAATCATAGCGTAAATTGAATAAGGTAGGACTTATTGCTTTTCAGATTGTTATCATTTTCCTTATTTTTACTTGCCTATCTGTTGCGAACTGAAATAGCGTACCTGGTCCATGACCAGCCTGAGCAGGTACTCAAACTGCCAGAAGATGTACTTGGCTGCGGCCGACACGCGTTCCGTGTAGGCGAGAGTCTTAAAGGTGGACCATTCGGTACCGTAGCCAGGCTAATTGAGACTAATTTGCATAGCGAGAGAGGAAAGGGCATAGAAAGAGAAATTAATCGAATCCGTCAGGATGCCGACAGGAATTTGAACAGATTACGGTTCCGAATGGAGGGTCCCTAATAGTGGGTTTAAAGGGTCCCTCCAACCATCTCGTTCATTTCAAGAGATAACCAATTAAGAGCGGTTGAATGATTGTGAGAGACAAGCGAGGACTGAAAAGACGCAGACAGCGAGAGAAATGTTTGCACAGCTTTTCCTCAGCAACGGCGAAGTTTCAACTAAAAAGGAGAAAGTGTAAGACTCATTGTCAGGACATTGAGCGCTATCCAATGATGTCAAAAATTCATTTCAAGAGATAACCAATTAAGAGCGGTTGATTGATTGTGAGAGACAAGCGAGGACTGAAAAGACGCAGACAGCGAGAGAAATGTTTGCACAGCTTTTCCTCAGCAACGGCGAAGTTTCAACTAAAAAGGAGGAAAGTGTAAGACTCCGGACATTGAGCGCTATCCAATGATGTCAAAAATGCACGTGGTAGATATTTCCTGGAGGGGCCCTATAAACTTTTTCTTTTTTTCGATTTGATATTGTCATTACAGTAATCTCATCATATTTTACTGATGATGTTCGGCTGCACAACACCATTATCGCCGTTGTCTAGCGATCGGTGGTTGTCACGATCAGGCAACAAGGGGGGGGGGTTGAGTTGATAAGAACGCGGTCATGGTGCGTCAGATGATGCAAGAACGGCGAGACGAAGTGATAAACATAAAAGAGGCGCTGTTCTATTATTCATTATTCACAGCATTCCAAGCGTTCTAATAGCGAATAGCGGTTTCCGCGCATAGGATCCCATCCTGTAAGCGAACCAGTGAACGAAAAATTATGAATTTAAAAACTTACGTTCATCTCCATGAATTCTAACACCTCCGAAAATTTGGTGTAGATCGGTTATGCCACTCTTGAGAAAATTCAAAAATGGTGATCAATTCGTTATTAGACACATTCTTTACCGGGCGGAATGCTGTGTATTGAGCATACGCAATGAACAGCGACAACCTATAGTTATAGAATATCGGAACGCATAATTGGTGATTCCGCCGCTACGGTGCTTAGCGAATTTTTCACGCTTTGAAGCGATACCATTACGATCCAAGGCAAGATATCAGGAACTTGGATAGCTTTTTGAGAGTAGTATTTCATGGAGCTTCGCATAGTACACATTAGAAGCTGATTGTATCAGTTTGAAAGGTACCGGAATCGATGCTACAGCCGGAACGATTATATCTTCCAGTTTTCTCTACCATAACCTGTAGAGAACATACGGAAAATTACCTCAACCGAGATCGAGGCAAAGTCGACGTACCACAGGAGCCGGTTGCGACTGTCGCATTTACCTGGCTAGACGTATTTTGGACGATGATTTCTAGGAAAAAACCCCTAATAAGGCTCACCAGAACGTCGCCGCGCGGCATCAATCGCTCCGTAAATATGGGATTCTCGTCGAAGGTCTTGACAGGGTCCGTGTCCTGCATACATAGTAGAGTTATTTATTATCTATGCATTGATATAGTGGAATAAACCGCTCCGTCAGCTTCTTTCTTTCCAAAATGAGTCTAATTCTTTCACTTTTGCGCACTCTCTCGTCTTATATTCGGATTGATTTTCCGACGGATCTTTTTGATCCACTACAGCTACAACAATAACGAGCTGTACCAAGCGCATGGCCCGTCTCATCCTCAGGTGGTTGCTGAGAGCTTTGGCCGCGGCCTCGACGATCGCCTTGTCCTTCTTGTGCCGTCGCTCTGCGTCGAGCACGAACCGGTAGATGTTGAAGTCGTGATCGTACTGAACCCAATAATATTTGCAGGTAAATAGGTAAGTCAAAGCAAGCTTTATTCTTCACACTGGCTTGGCGTGTAGTTTTGGCTATCCTTCCCCCTCCCCTCCCCTCCCCCTCCTCCTATCCTATCATGTTTTATTTATTAATTGTTCTACTCGGGTTTTCATATTCAGATTCATGTGAATTCATTCAATTTGTTGATACACACTTGCGGTGATAAATATTATTATTATTATTGGTTTGGTGTCGAAATCTTCGGTGAACAATGAGAAATAACATTGCAATAGGAAAGAAGGGAAATAGCCGAAGATTAGAGACTGACTGTTGGGTGGACTTTTTCGGTGAGCTGGGCTCTAACCGCGTCGACGAGCTTTTTGGATTCGACGGACAGTGGCTCTCCGAAGGGAGTTTTGGTTGACCTTGAAATTCGTTGGCTTATAAAACAAAACCGAAAGTAGGATTGGTGACACTATTAAAAACTCACATTGTAAACCGGTGCAGACAAAACGCAACAACGGCGATAAAGGAGAGGCGATAGCGAGAGACGATTTATACGCTAGCTGGGGAGGGTGTATTTTGTATCTGTCTGTGTGTGTGTCTTGCAAGGCGTTCCCCGTCAACACTAGGTATACTTTGACCCCCCCCCCCCCAACTGAGATGTTGAACATGTGTAAGTTGTGGAGAGGGGCAACATGTTTATCCGGGTGAAAACCATGGCTTATAACGTTACTGGGATAAAATGAAGTGATATTATTGACGAAAACGTTCCGTCAGTAACCTCATTCCTACTTTGTCTGCACTCTCTTTATACCGCTTCGCTCTCTCGTGCAAAGTAGGAATGAGACGAGTGATGGAATATTTTCCCCAACCATAGTAATAAATCAGAAATCCTGGATTTAGGCTTGATTAAATAGTATGTACGGCGGGCGTCATGGAGCCATCGGCGCGAATGCGCCACGTGATGGGACCCTACAATTTATAGAGAATATATATATATATATATATATATATATATATATATATATATATATATATATATATATATATATAAATTAATTGTGCAGTAGTATTAGGACTAAGGTTTCCTTAAAAGAATATTATGTTAGATATATAAAAATAAATAATTATATATTATAAGAATAAAGAGCTTTAATAAAAATGATACATTTTGCACGTGTAGGATGAAGTCGACCTGACGCTTTCGGATCATCGAGTGCGTATTGGAGAAGACGATATAATATCTGGACATGATTTTGAGTAAACATGCTTTTTAAAAACATAAAAAGTAATCGATAATACACTCTTTTATAATTTTTTTTCATAATCAGCTAAAATGGGAATCGCGTGCCTTCCCGGCCTGTCGCAGGCGACTTCGCCTTGTTCGTGGACGATGTCTGCTCGTAGCCTGACGTACGGGTAGACCATTTCGAGGTCCTTGACGTCCGGCTTAAAGATAATTTATCACGACAAAGCAAAGGAGGACCATTCAACATTGCACCCAGGGTAACAGAATGTAAGCATAATACGAATAGCGAGAAAACGATCTGTTCAGTCATTATTAGAATAAAACGCCCACTTCCTTGTCATCGGCCGCCTTGAGATCGTCTCCACGGAACACGCCAAAGATAACGTCGGCATCCGTTCGAAAATACCTACAACATGTGTTGGAGTGATACGGAAGTGCAAGCATCAAAAGATGCCCAAAGTTAAACTGCTGATGCACACCGGCGGTGATGAATTATCGTTATAAACGGAATTCTCTCCTTACCAAACAATGCGGCTTCCTGAGTCGTGGACGTCTATCGTTATGTGGCGCTTTCGACGCGCGTGCACGTGTATCGTCTCCAGGTCCTATTTTTCAAGTTTTTTTTCGCATTACATTTGCATATATTATGCGACAAGTAAAGCCACATATATATAGTTCAAGATCTCATGTATTCAGGATGGGAATGAAAGACGAACCTTGACGAGTTCATCATCATCCGGCTTCCAATGGTTCTCCTCCGGCCACTTCATCGTCGGTACAGTTTTGAAGCCCTAAGATGTCTCTTTAAAGGACCTCCATTCGGAACCGTAATCTATTCAAATTGTTGACGGCATCCTGACGGATTCGATTAGTTTCTCTTCTATCCCCTTCGCTCTCTCGCTATGCAAATTGGTCGCCATTAGCATGACTACGGTACCGAATGGTCCTCCTTCTAAAAGGAGCCGGCCCACGAGTACGGTAGCATTTTGAATTCGCGGGCAACCCTGATATGCAATTTAACCCTTTCCGCTCATCTATTCCCATCGTTATTTTTGTTAAAATGATCGGAACAACGTGAAAAATCGATTTGGCAATGAATCAGAGCTGTATCTCATAATAGTCAGCTTATATTTTCACTTTTGTGAAAAACGCGTTGCTCTTTGCACCTTCAGTACTCAGCGGAGATTGAATGAAATCGCATATGATTTAGAATACCCGATCAGGATGACTGAATGATGTAAAGAACGAATAGGGCCAGAAACTCGTGGTACGGCTCCTTTAAAAGATGCATCCGAATTCTTCTTCGCTTACCTCGTACTTTCCCCCAAAACATTCAGGAATATTGTCCAGATCGATTTCTTGCTCGAGAATCTTCAAGAACTCCGAATCGTACAGTTTGAAACGGTCGCCGAAGCCTGAAAGGGAATAATAACATAGTCATTTGATATTCATTTCTATTATTCACCTTTGGGCATGACAGGTTTGACGAGACTGTAGGGCACCCAGATCCATCGAGATATGTTGACCACTTCTCCCGGGGAGAGCTAAGCACTTTAGAGCTAGATATCTATGTTGGCCAGTTTTTACATGACTGTGCTATATGACATAACTAGATATTACACGAAAAGCAGTATGCCATTTAGCGAAGAATGAAAGCGCAAGTCTACCGTAACTACACTGAGCGAAAATACCCTCAGTGTATTTTATGTAAGAATTAGCCCGCTAGGAAATAATCCTTCACCATACGGCACCACTTGAAAATTCGTTTTTTTGCGAAATTATATCCTAGTCCGCTATTGTAATTTCACTGGAGAATTTTGTATATTAGTCCTCTCTACCAGTTCGGGGTAGTTCTGGTAGTGGAAGAAGTGCGAGTAGTAGGCCATGCCCCCCGATGAGACGAAGAGCATCGAGAAGGGATTGAGGTGGAAGTCTGCGAAGCCGGGATTTGAACCGGGTTTTAGTCTAACCACACACAAATATAAATTTGACATAAAGTGTGGGAAGACGTGAACCATAAAGAATTGAAAACATTTTACCCTTGACGTCGATCACCAGCCTCACGGAGGAGAACCGCCCGGTTTCCCTCTCCTGAGGATCTATGCTTACAATTACCGTCAACTTAGTGTATATCGGGACAGATTCGGTATATCTTATACGAGGCCATAACTCCGTTCAAAAAGGGTCTAGAAACTTCTGGTTGGGTTCATTCGATTCATCTCATCAAGATCTACCTGTGTGCTAAGTTTGAGCTCAATTGGTCCACGCAGAAAATAGTTATGATGAAAAACATTAAAATCGCATTGGGTAGGGGTTAGAAAACATTAAAATCGCATTGGGTAGGGGTTAGAAGTTGCTCAATCGTATTCAAATTTGGCATGCGGGTAGACAGGAGCCTAAGGATTCCAAAAATTCCAACCAGAACTTTCTACGACCATTTCTAATCGAGTTACGGCCTTATTTTGAATATACCGAATATACCGAATTTGTCCCGGTATGAACTAAGTTGACGGTAGTTTTCTGGTTAAAGGGCCCTTCTTACCATCTCATTCATTTCCAGGCCCAACCAATTAACGTGCGGTTGATTGATTGTGAGAGACAAGAGAGGAATGAAGAGACGCAGACAATGAGAGAAACACACGGCTTTTTCTAAGCAACGACGAAGTTGCATGTTTTCTACATTTTAGGGGAAACTCAGGACACTGAGAGCAAAGTGAAAGTGGTCGGAGGGGGCCTTTAAATGCTATCTGTTCTGAACTGTACGTAACTTCTCATACGTTCAATTTGGGCGTCGCCTATGTTTTCCTGATACACTGAGAGAAGTTTCCGTAACTTTTTTCGGAATTATTCCGTACCTGAGGATACATCGGGAATGCATTCCGCAAATAGTTGCGGAATATTCCGTAAAAGGTTTAGGAACGGGTTCCCGATGTATCCTCAGGTACGGGAATAATTCCGAAAACGTTACGGAAACTTCTCTCAGTGTATTTTTCTGTTTTGAAATGTTCGCTTACGTGTGCGACCACCCGCTGCAGCATGCTCTCGTACTGCCAGAACTGGTACCGGACGATCGCCGACATCTTCTCGATGTGGGCCATGTTCTGAAGACGCCTATCTACCTCAACGATACGTAAAAATGCTGTTATAGTAGAATAAACCGGTCCGTCCGCTACTTTCATTCCAAAATGCGTCTAATTCTCTCACTTTTGCACACTCTCTCGCCTGATATGTGTCATGAGAAACTGACGGATCATTTTATTCCACTATACGTGGTTCAGCGATACTACTTTATATGCGTGGGTGATGTTATTATTCAGTAACGTTGTGGCAATCGCCAGGAATGTGCGGGACTAGATCAGAGCGTGCCAATCTCTCAAACCCGTCAACCTCAAGGTCCAGGGAGGAGTAGTCGGCGAACCAGAGAAGCCGGCCGAACCTGTCGTAGCGGTCCTTCTGAGGGTTAACTTGAAGAGATTTGCAGCACTTTGTGGAGTCGCGATTGTATCGTTTTACAAGCTGCGCCTGATCCTTTTCTTAGTTTGTGCACACGGCATGCAAAGTTCGAAGATGCGAAAATGCAATGTGGGAGATGTGCGCGCGGTTCGCTGGTAGTCGCATCAAAGCAAACCCAGCAGGGCCTAGACCGCACTGAAAACGTGTATATCCGGTGAATGGCTTGCTGAACTACACTGAGCGTAATTACCCCAGCTTTACGCCTTATGGGGTAAATTTTACACCGACTGGCTGGGGTAAATTTGAAATTACACCAGCCATCTGGGGTAATTTCAAATTTACCCCAGCCAGTCGGTGTAAAATTTACCCCATAAGGCGTAAAGCTGGGGTAATTTCGCTCAGTGTACTATTTGTATCTCGTTATGTGCCCACGTCGCGCTAATTGTAAGGTCACATGAAAATCCAACCAGAATCTGTCCCTGCGGCATGAGTTGCATGACGAACAGCGGATTCTCCTCGAGACTCTTGACCTTCTCCGTATCCTAGAAGTGAGAACTATTTAGAATACCACAGGAAAACGGAAGTATGTATTGAAAGAATCTATTGAACCGTGTTTTATCAATTCCTTTCCCATTTCTGATCTGACATAGGACACTACATTCATAAATGGTAGGGTTTGAACGCCAAACCTTCTAGTCGCATTATGAGACCGAGATAGCGCCCGGAACATGGAAGAATGAAGAGGATCAAACGATAAATACGCACATCCTAATGCCCTAATTACCTAATATAAATATATAAATGGCGTATACCAGCTTCATGACCCTCCTGAACTGGAGGTGGAAGTGGACGGCCTTGGCCGCAGCATCGACCACGTGATCCCTGTGCAGACGACGCTCGGCATCCAGGATGAACCGGTAGAGGTTGAAGTCGTGGTCGAACTGCAATTATATGCTCTAGATAATTCATTTATCGGCACCGGTATATCTACTTTCTCTCTGTGTCTTCTCTCGTTGTGGGCATTATGCAAGTAGATAGTCGAGCTGACATCTCAAGCGCGACGTACATTAGAGGGAAGAGGCTCGCTCAACTTCGCCCTGACTTGGTCCACCAAGGATTTCGATTCTGCGGAAAGTGGCTCGCCGAAGGGAGTGGATTGGTGCGGGCAGCTGAATAAGAGTTAGTTACCTTATAGATTTAGTTGAATGCAACCACTAAGTTATTTTGAAAGATCGATTTTATACGGCTTTGCAGAGGAAATGGAGCAAATGATGAAGCGAAGGCTATTGTATAGTTTATGCAGATGACAAGGAAATGAGAATAAGAACAATGATAAAAATGGAGAGAAAAATATGACATACCTTTTTCCACCATGACTCGAAGACGGACTTGCCATGCGTTCGTGACCGGTACAAGGACGGGGTTAGTGCCGATTCAAGATCGATAAGCCGCTATCAGCGGGGCCTATCTATTTGCGGAACGGGACCGGCGCCACTTATCACTCTGCCACACAGATCACTGCTATATGATGTTGTGGGACGTAGTAATTCTTGCTTGCCGCATGTACCGAGAGTATTGTTGTGCGGTGCAATTATAGGTAGGTTATGTACGGGCAGTGCAATTTATCAAATCGTAGTACGCTGGCCTATTATTGTAAGAGAACTCTTCAATTTGCGTGGCTCGATTTCATGCTTTTTCAGGAAGGGAAGAAACGAATTCAGCATGTCTGAGAGCACCTGAAAATGGTAAGATCAGCATTTTGCGCCAAATCGAACAGGTACCTTTCGATATTGCGGCGTGCGAAAGAGTACGCTTCCCAGGAGAGCAACCGAATTGAAGGAATAGAACAGCTAAAGTCATGGAATGGTGACTGACGTTCACGAGAGCTTGTACCGGAACCATAATGCGCAAGTAGGGCAGAATGACATCGGGCAGATATTGAAAGGGCAGAGCCAAGTTGGAGAAGAGTATAAATAACGGGAAGAAAAACGTCAGGGTGCTTGCTTGAAACTAAAATGGATGTAATGATGGTATTATTGACGAAAAAGTTCCGTCAGTAAACTCATTCCTACTTTGTCTGGACTCTCTTCATACCGCTTCGCTCTCTCGTCGGAAGTAGGAATGAGACGACGGGCGGAACATTTTCGTCAACCATATCTAGGAGAGCGACAGGTTCTACAGAAATTTTTCAAGATATCCTCAGGTAAAATGGCTTCATGATATTTCAAATAGAATGCCGTCCTAAAATATTATTGACGAAAAAGTTCGATCAGTAAAGTCATTAGCTGCCTGTATTCTCTCCATACCGCTGCGTTCTCTCGCTAAAAGTAGGAATGAGACAACTGACGGAACATTTTCGTCAAACATATAGGATAAGTTACTTATTACCTACCTGAACGAGCAAACTTTGCGTCATAAGATATTGCATTCGTTGAGTTTTGTGCGATTTCAGGACCTTAACGTCTTTATTTATCAATTGTACTGGTATGTTAATGCAGGTCGAGGCAGACCATCTTTTTTTTGAAATATGTTGTTCAAGATCGGGCCCCTTTGAAGCAGTTTTAAATACAAAAAAATTGAATGAAGAATATTCTATTTACGTTGCGCTTCTTCCCATTTCGTATCATCAAGTACATAGCTAGGAACACGTAGCTGCCCATAACGGCCATCGAGCTCACGAGATAGATAATAACTGAAAGAGTGCTTATTCCATTTTAAATTTTCTTTAATATTTATTCACCAGATTTTCTCTCTGCTACAGATTCTCTTTGCGTTTCTGTGCTCTCGGTCTTCGGTTGCTATAGATTAAGTAAATAATTCGATTGCACGTTATGACTGCCTTCTACGGAATATCAAGAAATGTGTAATTTTTGCGCAGATAAGTAACAATTTCAAGACAGTTGCCGTCAATAACGTCTTGTTTTATGCATGCATAAAATGGCTATATCGCACGTGTTTTAGCTCGCTAAAGAGATAAGCTATATATCAGCTCCTGAGATGCTTCTAAAGGCAGAACTGTTACGAGAGATCGGACAGGACCTCCTGGTTTGAAGATGTGTGTTTTCCCGCTACGAGGTATTTAGCATTGTGTCGTGCCCTACGCCAAACAATGACTCGTGTCCCGTGGCTGACGTCTACCCTAACCACCAACAAAGCAAGAAAACAAAAGACTACACAAAGATAGTTAAACGTAACCCTGTCTTCCTTAATGATATTATAACAATACGCACCATATCTCAGCGGGCCAAGTTCGCCCAGATTTTCTCCGAACACGGTGATGGTGCCGCCGTATGCCCGCAGCCAGGACAATTCGGGCCTCTAAATATCTTATTTTTGCATCAAGAAACCATTTGATAAGTGCACTAGTGGCCAATCGTGGCTAAATTACGATTTCGTACATTATAAGTGCTAGGATCTATCCATAATCTGTGTTTTATAGTTTATCACCTCTAGTATCTCGTTCTTCTTTTCGCTCTCCACGGAAAACTCGAAGAAGCCAAAGATGTTCAGGAAAATGACGACGAGGCTGGCAAGCGTAAGTGCAGCTTGTCCTCTGCAATTTACTTGAAATTAGTCAGTCGCACATGCGTTTTCTCGGGAACACCTGGAAATTAGAGCATCCCGTTTCAGCGGAACTTGGAACAATAGATTAATTTGCTTAACGCAATGAGCAGTGAGAATGTTTTCGGGCGAAACTTTTCTCTATCATATTAGAACAGCGAAGTAAATTTTCGCGATGGCCCGGAAGCGGAAGTTAGAAAATGGAGTGTATTTCATTTTCGCAAATACTCTTGCTGTTACTTATATTATATTATATTATTATATTATATTATTTACTTATATTATATTATAGAGACCATATCGAAGGGGCTCAGATTCGTAGTATCTATTAATTACACGCGTCCTCACACCTACTTTTCATTATTGTATAGAGGATAACTACTTAATCAGGATTTTCAGACAACCAGATTTTATGGAAAGAAATAATTTAACCGATTCGGTAGTTTCAGGAACACCAATTGTATGTAGATAATCCTTGGTGAACTGACCGATTCGATGAAATCGGTCATTTCACCATGGATTACCTACATACAATTGGTGGTGTCCCTGTGCTGCTCATTTTCCAGTCCAGTATGATTCTAAGATGTCTGGACAATGTACAAAGGTACGAACGCGGTGGACAGTTTCCAGATGGAGGTCGGCGGGCAGGTCTGCTGGTGCATTCGGACGATCAGAGACATGAACAACACCGCCATCCAGTCGGCACAGATGGCCTGGACCGCCTGAATGATATCTTTTTATAATTTCATTTAAAGGACCTCCATTCGGAACCGTAATCCATTTAAATTCCTGATGGCATCCTGACGGAGTTAATTTTTCTTCCATGCCCTTCCCTCTCACACTATGCAAATTAGTCTCCATTGAGATGACTACGCTACCGAACGGTCCTCCTTTAGCTGATATACGCTGCCTCGCGCAAAGAGGCATCTTTATGCATTTTTGGTAACCGTTTCAACAGCCATAATTTTAGGATGGTAGAGGTCAATGATGAAATGGAGGTTTCCCGAAATGTTCCCCGTCCTTTGTCGTCCTTCCAATTTCCGATATGGGAACGGCGGGTATGAAGCGAACAACATGCCAACAAAAATCATCTAAGATCTCTCGGTCCGTAATGATGTTATTCTAGCGATTAAGCGTGGTGCGCTCACGTTATCTTGCGTTTTCCAGCATTTCGCTCATTATACAATACGTGTTGCCGGTAACCGCATTACTCACGAACGACCTTCTCGAGGCAGATCAAGTCTGGCACCAACGAATCGCGGCAATTTTCGTGCGTACACATCACTCCGACAACGTCTGGTTGCAGCCAGTCATATGATGGATAAGCATCAAATTAGTAATCAGCTCTAACCAGACTGCGATGAACGATAGCCATAATTGACGCAGTTAGCTTTTTCACGGGTATCCCATTCCCTGTTCACGCCGTCTCGGTATTTATGTAACTGGGAGCATCAGAAAGAGAGTCCTCGCATAGGGCTAATAACTCTTACCAGAAGCCGGGTTCCGTCACTTGTCGGGGAGCACAGGAGTCCCGTGCAAAGGATGACGGGAAGGGGGAAGAGCGGGTACATGTCGTAGAGGAGCATCCAGTACACGTCTTGGAGCACGTAGCCTACCTGAACGTTTGGCAATTCACCTATAGTGGAATAAACGGCGATCCGTGTCAGTTTCTTTCGTTCCAAAATGTGTCTAATTCTCTCACCTTTGCACACACTCTCTCGCCTTATATTCGGAATGATTTTCCGACGGATCTTTTTAATCCGCTTTACCTTCTGGCACTTATTGTCTATCCAGGGAAGTTTCTAGAATTAGAATAAGACTACAATATCTCAATATGGACACGATGTATTTGTCACAGTCAAGCACGGTGGCCGCAACTGGGCATAGTTCGGACTGGCGGAACGCATCGAGTGCAGCGGCCAACCTGGGCCACGAGGTAGATGGCCCGGTACTCGGCCGATAGCGAGCTCGACTTGAACAGGAATAGGTAGAACATGAACGGATGAAGGAACACGAGAAGGACCGAGCCATATACGGAGAGAAATCTGGAACAGATACTCAAATGCTACATATGTTTGATTTTTAATTCTTCGGAAAGTTCCTTCGTAAAATCGTCTAATTTTGTGCATTATGAAAGGATATATGGTAAAAAAGCAAACATTTTCGTGATGACGACAAAGTTGTGATCGCGGTCCACGTCAAGACTGTACGGAAGACCGTCGAGTTCAGCCATCCAAGTGTTCCTCAGAAAACTCGCAAATTACCGCTTTGCAAATGAGACCAAAACGCGACACGTATCTATTATTATTATTGAGCAGAACGAGCTAAGCATAGCTAAGAGCACGGACAGCCGAGAGAGCTTGATTATGAACGTAGGAAAGGATTAACCGGAAAGAACAGCGAATCTCTCACGGTCTGGCATTTCTTTTATTTACAGGCCAGGCAGAGTCAGAGAGCTTCTCGCAAAGATTTTGGTCAGACCGAACTGGGGGAAATTTGTAGTCGGTTTGCAGGCGCAAATAAACCGGTGAGAGGCCCCGCACAGCATTCCACCCGGTGAAGAAAGTATCTAATAGCGAATTGACCACTATTTTTGAATTTTCTCAAGAGTGGCTAAACCAATCTCCACAAAAATTCCAGAGCTTATGGAACTCACAGTGACGAACTTAAGTTTTCAAATTCATAATTTTTGGTTCACTTATTATAGTATTAAAATAGTTCGTACATCGCCAATGACGACCGCGTAACGTTGCGCTGGGTCACTTTGAGTTCGGTGTGTCAGACTCATATTCTTACGGTACGTTCCGGCCGCTAGCTATCTTATTCTCACAATGTATAGATGTTTAATGTTTTTTGTGGTTATTTTTATTCGTCTTACAATAACGGTGGATCGAAAAAAGGGGGAACGTCAACCAAATGTTACTTATCAATTTGCGATAGTCCGTTGGTGTGGCTTACTGTAAGTTGAAAATGTCAAACTTTTCCTATTTCATAGACGGTCTTTAGGAGGCATGAGGCTACGTCCGGAACGGTTTTATGTCAAACTTGTTGGCGCTTGTAATATACGCCTACAGGATCAAATCCTATGCGCGGAAACCGCTATTCGCTAGCTATTAGAACGCTTGGAATGCTGTGCCTGTGAGGGGCGTTGGCGAATGTCGAGGGTACAATTCGTTTTGCGCGATCTCTCGGCGACATTTTCGAAAGTGTTTCCGAGCTGTCGCAAAAAGGCGTCTTGTTAGCCGCATAAAGCCGGAAATCATGCGTCTTTTGCCATTCTAAAAAGGCTATTCATTATGCAGACCCTTAGTTGTCAAAAGCAGCCTCGTAATTGATATTGAGGCAGAGACCGAGGGATAAGAGAGTATAATAACTGAGATTTATGTAACACATAAAGGTATGTGCTAGAAAAATATAATTGCGATCATTCCTGCAGAGCGAAGTGGCATCGAGAAAGTGCAGGCGAAGTAGGAACGGGCTTACGGAAGGGAACTTCATAGTCAATAATATGAACGTGTTGAAATGCAGTGGGAGTGGGTTCGAGAAGCGGTTGCAATGCGTTTACTGAGGGAACGTGCGCCGCTAAACGAGATCATCGAGGTGACGGGCTGGATATTATTTATTCAGTTCCGCATCGACAGCGCAGCAATGGACACCGACCGGACATCCGCCGCCTCGACCGCTACAACCCGGAATGCGGCAAAAGCCGGCCGCTGAGGAGATGAGAGAGAAGATGGCCTGAGAATGCATGGTGGGTTTTGCGTAGTTGTAGTGGGAGGAAAGTGTTCTTTATTTTTTTAATGAAAATATTTTGTCTCATTACTATTTCCTAAGAGAGAGCGAAATGACATGAAGAGAGTCTAGACAATGAATATATGATGAAAGAAATGACAGTAGGAGTTTCTAAATACTTATTATATTGACATGGCCAATTCCTTCGCATGATTTACTATGATTGCGAGAAAACTCGTCAAAGAACTACCACACGGGTAGAGATTTCTTGTCATTCGATAATTGGTCCAGCAATATAGTATCTTAGAAAAGGTGATGCAATGATGCAATTTTTGAGGAGGTTGATCGCACTCTTACTAGTGTCAAAACATGGATTTTATTTAGCTGCCTATAGACACGCTGTTATTCATAACCAGTGTGACATGGTTACAAAAACAGCGTATTGTAGTCTCGGGGACACCTTAGAGATGAATAATCGGTCTAACTACAAGTGCATTCATGAAGGAGGCATAATCGAACAACGTGCAAACAGCAATAAAATGTAACTTATGAATCTTATGATTCCCGCGCAGCAATATCTCGCGTAACATTCGGAATGATCTAATATCAGACCGAGCTATTCTGTTATGTGCGCTTACTTTGTGGTAATGCGGAGTGCGGAACAACAAGGTTGCGCCTTGAAAGAACGAATTGAGCGGGTATAGCAGCTGAAATAACAACCGTGGTTAATTTATAAGTTGTCGTAAATTCGTCAACTCATAAATTGCACTAGCCATTGCTTTCCAGACAGTTATGCCTTGGAAAAATACAACTTGGAAAAGCTTACCGTCAAAAATATATTGCCAATATGGCTTTCAGATATCTAAAAGTACAAAAAAAATTACATCTGAAATGAAAAAAAAAACACAACTCACCGTTGCAACAAGCCGCACATAGGGAAATGCGATAGAAGGTATGTAGACAAAAGGAAGGGATAAGGTAGAGAATAATATGAAAAGTGGAAAGTAGAAGGTAAGGCCGCTTGAGTTGATCTGAAGAATAGCATTTTTACAAATTACGATAAGGATAAATAGAACGACCTGTATGAGCAGACTTTTAGTGATGAGATACTGCATTTTCTGCGTGCGGCCCGACAGTTTGATCTGAATTGACTGTTGTCATTTTTTTAAACCATTTGCTGGAGCCTTTACCTAAAACTACCCTAAAAAAGCCATTATCATAAAAAAAAATTAATTTGAACCTCCTTCTTGCTGACGCTCTTCATGATCGATATGATTGCGGTGACTACGTACGATCCAAGCAGAATCACGGACAGACCAAGGAACAGCATCTCTGAAAAAGTAGCTTTTAGTAAATTTTTAGGTCCAGCCGCACGTTTATAATCTGGGGAAAAAGATGGCCAATTATTTTGTCAATTTATTTCGAGCTACTCATAAATTGCGCAATTAATTGAGCAATTAATTGGGCATTTTTCTGTTGCTCTTTTCGCCTTTTTATTCTTTTTGGCTATTTTATCGGGCCTTGTTCACTGTCGTAGACGACGGAAAAGCCTAATGAGATAATATTTCACTAACAGGGCAAACCGACGACATATGCACAATTCACAGAACATGAGACGAGTTGTTATCGATTGTTCGTAGAGGCTTACACTACTCAAACTAAAGGGCCCCTCTGAGCACATTGCTATCCCTCAAAAGCATATTTTGAACATTCCTTCAATTTTGTCCTTTTGGGAATACATATCTCTGTTCGTTCAATAAGCAATGCCTACCATCAGACACGCGTCATGCATTTTTTGACATCATTGGATAGCTCTCAATGTTCTGAGTCTCATACTCTCTCCTTTTTGTTGAAACTTCGCCTTTGCTGGCAAAAGCAGTGCAAAGATTTCTCTCGCTGTCTGCGTCTCTTCATTACTCTCTTGTCTCTAACAATCAATCAACCGCTCTTAATTGGTTGTCTCTTGAAATGAATGAGATGGTTGGAGGGATCCTTTAAAGGGCCCCTCTGAGCACTTTTTGACCCCTTGTTTTCTTCCTCTCATCTGAAAGAGCAATGCCGAAAACCTATAATCCTATATATTCATCCTTTTCCCGCCTCTCTCCGCAGTTGAAATGAGGCGAGAAGTGTTATGCAAAGTTACATTGCTCTTCAGGGACCGCGCAAATACGAATGCCATTTCGTGAATACTGTAGCGCGCGAGCGGTCTGATTCGTAGGCATCGCTTTCTGAAAGAATGGAGACATATGCTTTCTGATAAGGACAATAATGAAGGAATATTAAAAATATGCACTTGAAGGGTAGCAATGTGCTCAGAGGGGCCCTTTAAGTGGTCATGACCCTCTTTAGGTAGATATAACTTATTTTAAAGCAAATAATACAATACCTATCAAAATTTATATCACTTCTTTATATATTTATATCAAACATTTTTATATCAAAAAAATTTATATCAAACATTTTCTAAATACCGCACACTCTAATAAAACAAAACCTAAAAATACAATTTTGTCAAACGACAAAATGAGTGTAATGCAAAGCGGTAGTATAAACAGTTACGGAAAAATAGGGCGCAACAATT
This sequence comes from Micoletzkya japonica, assembly GCA_900490955.1. Classification (NCBI taxonomy): domain Eukaryota; kingdom Metazoa; phylum Nematoda; class Chromadorea; order Rhabditida; family Diplogasteridae; genus Micoletzkya; species Micoletzkya japonica. The sequence continues at coordinate 22,724 of LS905696.1, read as the reverse complement.
ACGATGAAGTTGCCCGATATATAAGGAGATCGACAATATATGACGAGAGTTAGAGAACAGCGAGAGAGTGTGTAAACAGTAGAGAGAGAAAAGGGTCCCCATTTATGGGGCACCTTTTACTCTCTTCAAAACACACACTCTCTCGTCTTTCTCTGACCTCCTCTGGAAAAGCCCCTTTTAAAAAGCTGCGCAATTAAGGTCGCAATTTATTGCTCAATAAATGACGACCTAGGAAAAGAGTGTGGGAATGGAGAGAGACAGAGAAAAAAGACGAGAAAAGGTCGCAATTAATTGAGCATTTATTTGATCAGTTTTTTTCCCAGATTAGACGCGCGGCAGATCGGTATATTTCAGAATAGCAAATAATAGAAATAACGTGCCATAACGAAGTGGGCCAAGGTCGCCGACATTTATTCCAAAGACAGCCAGGTTTCCATTATATTTCAGCAACCAGCTGTAATCTGGCATCTGGAAAAGCCCTTTTTTAATATTTAAAGCTTGCGGTAGAGCAATGATTCTTCGCCTATGCATTGCGAGAAACTACAACAGACCTCGATATACTCTTTCCTCATGGGAGATTCAACGCCAAACACAAAGAAGAATGCTACGTTGACAGCGAGGATGATGAAGAATAGGGAAATGATGAAAATTTGAAAACTTAAGTGTTTTGATTTTTATGAAATGGTATTATTGGAGGAACAGGAACGTTGAGAAATCTTTGCAGCGCACTCCGCTAAGTACAGTGAAGCTCTCTTGGGCAAAGCTTAGGCTAAAAGCGGAGGTTCCGGCTGAAGTTTTACGGTGGTTAGCGGAAAGAACTGCGCAGCTCTCTCAACGTTCGCTTTCCTCCAATAATATTATATGGGGAGAAATGACAATTAGATTGAGTTTTCACAGGGAACTACCGCAGATAAACTACCTTAGTGATAACTTCCAAAATGATCCTTTGATAGCTGCTCTCAGGTGCATTCTCAGAATGAGGAAGAGGAAAGTTATGGAAACAGTGACCGTGAAGATGGATTGAACAGCCTAATATGGTTTTATTGTACTCAAGCTTTTTAGATTAAATTTAAATTAAATTAACTTTTAATATTAGTTTCCTCTTGTGTTTCTTCCTCGGTGTAAATGAGTTAAATATCGCGTGAATATTCGGAATTCAATTGCTAAGTTGTGCTTAATTCGATCGTCCACCTATAGGTTTTTTTCGTTAAAAGCGTTGCTACGTAAATAGGTAAGCTTTTACGCGGATAAGTTATTATAAAACTGCAAAAACTACGTCCCATGTTTGTTTTCCTCCAAAATGGAAAATACAACTAGAGCAGAAACGTACATACCAGTAAAATGGGTCCACTATTTGACGGCTGGCAGAGTATTCCCGTACACATAATGCAGGGAAGTGGTACAAGTGGATACAGTCGGTAGAGAAAGCACCAGTAGAAGTCTTGCAGGATACAGGCGAACTGACGTGACGAAAATCAGCTGTTTTTGTACAATTTGCAAAGGTTTCTTAACTTATGTGATGCTCTTCCCGCGTTCACATCGATTTTCGGAATTATTTTATTTTTTGCCTTTTAAAATTATTTTTGCCGAAAAAAATTAAATCGCATACCTGCGAGCCGAGATAAGCTAGACGTATGTCAAGCGACAGCATTGGGGACTTGAATATCAAGAGATAGAGCATCAATGGATGCAGAATCGTGAATACGAATACGCCGTAGGTAGTGTCGAAGCTGAAATATAGCGATAAGTGAGGTACATGATTTTTAGAAAATTCTTGGATATTGATAAGTTAGTTACACGTTTATAATATCCACAAAGTAGTAGTCTCGGTCGACGTTCAAGTTATAGCGAAGATCGCTCATCGGAAGTGGAGCATGCTAAAAGCATTATGGTTGGAAAAAAACGGTTCTTTTTGGTCGTTTTTCGAGATACATCTCAGTACTTGATTTTTTTGTCAATATTGTTTAAAAATGAAGCCTAAACATGAAAACATTATCCGGGTTGCCAACGCTACTATTACTAAAGGAAAATGAACGTTGAGAGAGCTGCGCAGTTCTTTCCGCTAACCACCGTAAAACTTGAGCCGGAGCCGGAGATTAGCCTAAGCTGGCATTTTGCCAAGAGAGTTTCACTGTATTTAGCGGAGTGCGCTGCAAATATTTCTCAACGTTCCTTTTCCTCCAATAATATCTAAACGCGACAGGCGGAAGTGTCGAAATTGGTCAAACTTCTTCTTAAAGTGATTCCGTTGAGACGTGCGTGAGGAATGAAACATGCGAGACTGTGCTAAGACTCTAGCTTTTACTCAATTACGCGCGATTAGCTGGCCCGAGTAACTTTGATACGGTGGTAATACAAATGGAATGACCAAGGAGTACAGAGTGGATATAATTATGTCGACTCGAATTCGACCGGTCTGAAGCATAGTACGCTTTTAGAAGTGAATTCGAGAATGTCTCGAGGTCTTAATTGAGCGACGAGATTCTATCGACGGACATACCTAACAGCCGTAATGCTCGGGTTCAGCCTGCCATCCACGTCATAGAGCGGAGTTTCGATCCCCGTTATACCGCTGAGTCCACTACGATGGTTGAGGAAAATGTTCCGTCGATAGTCATCATTCCTATTTTTTCTTAGATCGAACCACTATAAATATAGCGCAGATGAAGGAGGCATGAAGTTAACGAACGGATCTTCAATAGTAGGACAGGAATTTAGCGTCCCTCCGCTCGCAGATACGAATACCCCTTTTATTTATTTATTTTTTCAACCATGACGGTACACGCTCAAGACTAGAACATTCCATTCGGGTCTTTTGACCAATATGTTTCGCTGCTTTTGGTGACGAGACGCGTCGCGGCTATGAATGATGTGTGAAACATATTTATCAAAAAGACTCCCCCCGAATGGAATGCTCTACTCAAGAGTCTGGTCAGCGTGAAAGCGAAAGGCTCCTCCCCACCTCCTCCCCACCTCCCAACTTCCCTCACTTTCGCCTTCCCGATGTCCGGACAGACCGCGTCCTTATTAGCGCCCATCTTCTTGGCTTGGTGGTGCGCAAATCAACCACTCCTTTTCAACCACTCATTCACGTTCGCTGCTGAATGATGATGGTAGGCCGGACCGCGCTCTGCGCCCTTCTGTCCATCTCTATGGTCGTGGACGCAGCCGCAGTCGAGGCCGGCTCGACCGTATCCCTGTCACCGTCCCTATTCTCGTCCCGCAGCGTACCGTTGGTCTACCGAGGCATAACGCGCCGAAGGCGGAAGATGTACCGCTACGAACCGCCGTTCGGCAGCTTTCTCAAGGTATAGTGGAATAAACGGCGATCCGTCCGTTTCTTCCGTTCCAAAATGAGTCTAATTCTCTCACTTTCGCACACTCTCTCGTCTTATATTCGGAATGATTTTACGACGGATCTTTTTAAACCACTATATCATCCCTTGCCCTCTGGTTGTCCTTTAGCGCTTAGTTAGGCTATATCTCTGTACCTAGATTGGACTAGTCAAGATACCTCCAGGACAACCAGACGAACCAGCTTTCAGAACAACCAGGAGAAGCAGGAGCTGTGGGGCGTCATCAAAGCAGCGCGACGCGCGGGGGCCGACCGTGAGGTATGCAAGGCAGGCTAGCGGCGATCTACCGTCGCCAGCGTACCGCGCACAGCGTTCTGACAACAGTCAAAATGTTCAGCGAACGAGATGCCCCGAAAAAGAACCCTGCTTTCGGCACGAACTCTCGCACGGAAAACACCGTGTCCTAAGCATTTTGGCTCATGTTCGCTTAAAGGGTCCCTCTGATCATCCAATTTTCATTTCAAGAGACAGACAATTAGCGAGCGGTTGATTGATTATGAGAGACAAGAGAGGAAAGAAGAGACGCAGACGGCGAGAGAAATCTTTGCAAAGCTTTATCTCAGCAACGGCGAAGTCTCAACAAAAAAGGAGAGAGTATGAGACTCAGGACATTGAGAGCTATCCAATGATGTCGAAAAATGCATATGGTACATATTGCCTGGAGGGGCCCTTTAACATTTAGAACACTGTGCGCGAGTAGAGTATACAACAGATAACGGCTGCACCTGCATGCTCTGCGCACCTCTTTCTCTTCACCGCTCCTTAGCTCACTGCGATCGAATTACGACAAGAGTTAGTCGTATAGTGGAGTAAACCGGTCTGTCCGTTACTTTGATTCCAAAATGAGTCAAATTCTCTCACTTTTGCACACTCTCTCGCCTGATATTCGGAACGATTTACTGACGTATCTTTTTATTCCACCATATCTAGTCTAAACACTACGGGGTGCCTTTCTGTGATCTGTAACGTCATTCGTGGCTGCTAGTGTGTTGATCACATGCGTATTGCATTATAGCCAAACGTCAGATGCCCTTCGCATTGTTCTAAATATGGGGGCCAATAGTTTTTTGAGCGATAGTTCGAAATCAGGACTATTTTTCGGCATCTCATTTTCTTAACATGCGGACTGCTGCCAGAACATTTTAATATAATAACAATAATATATATATATATATATATATATATATATATATATATATGTATATATATATATATATATATATATATATATATATATATATATATATATATATATATATTATATATATATATTATATATATATATATATATATATATATATATATATATATATAATATATATATATATATCGCTTTTAGAAATGAATAGCGAGTGTGCAACAGAAATCAAGGGAATTCACATGAACATAAAACCCGACCCGAGAGACATAGCGCCTTCCTAAGTACCTAGAGCATACGATTCGCGTTGTCGAAGTGAGTATGTTTCAGGCTGCATATATTATAAAATGACAGACGCGTCGCTTATTTGGGTGAAACTTATTCATCAAAAAGTCGCGAATCGTATGCTCAATTCGGAAACCGCTCCCGCCCCTTGAGGAGGTCGCGCGGCGCATCGACCTCTTCCTGCTGGACCGACTGAGCTTCGCCGATTTCCAGCGGGTGCAGGAGCTCAGAAGCCAGGGAGCCGTCACGCAACGGCCCCTGAGATGACATTGAGGAACAGTAATATGTCACAGCGTTCTGACAACAGTCAAAATGTTAAGCGAACGAGATGCCGAAAAATAACCCTGAATTCGGTAGGAACTCTCGCACGGAAAACGCCGTATCCTAAGCATTTTGGCTCGTTCGCTTAACATTTAGAACACTGTGATGTAGATAGTCATTGTCCTCTTACCTATATCGTAAGCTATTATAGTACAGTTGTGATTTTGGCAAGCGTGGTGAATACCCCCTAATAAACTAAAAAAAAGGTACATGGCGTGTACGGCATGTCGATGCGAGCCGCGCCTACACTACGTTCCGCCAGTCCGAATTATTGCGACTGTGTCTGCGTCTCTCCGATTCCCATGCTCTCTCACCTCTCCTTTCTCCTTTTGCAAGCAAGACCCTTTGGTGCAGAACGTAGTGCGCCTACCTTCCCTCCTCCTAATATGTTTACATCTTTCTAGCCTTTTTTTCGCTCTTTCACTCTGCCCGTCTGTTTCCTATCATCCCTCACGTGCACTCTCATCTACCCTCTTCCCCCGTGCTCCCTCTACCTATTCGTGCGTTTCCCTCCTCTTCCTCCTCTCTGCATCACTCGAGATACTCGACTCGACTCGTCTCATTACTGATACTTGTCTTATTCTTCCTCTTCTACCCGTCCCATTAGCCATTTGATGTGATCTCCACTCCACTGGACACGGCAGACAACATCAAGGTTGGTGCACTACTTCATTAGCACGGCTAGCTTTCTCATGGAAAGCATATCTAGTATTCAGACAAGGAGACATAACCTTACAATTATCCCTGTGGTCCTGCACGCATTTTACTGTAGTCTTCTTGTCAAGACATGACAGTTGATAAAACCTATCCTATCCTTTCCTATCCTCTGTCCACAGAGTTCTAAACGTTAAGCGAACGAGCCAAAATGATTAGGGTACTATGCACTCCGTGCGAGATTTCCTACCGAAATCAAGGTTATTGTTGGGCATCTCGTTCGCTTAGCATTTGCCCTGTTGTCAGAACACCGTGTCATGCCAGGAACGTACGATGAGCTGCGGCCTCGTGGACAGTCGGTGGTTCGTTCACCTCTCGCAGTTCGGCCAGCGCTATGCCACGACCAGCGTCCTCTCCGTCGCCTTCCTCACCTACCTGCTCCTGCTCAACATCGGCTCATTCTTCTTGTCCAGCTCGGTAAGGCATCACCTCCCAGAGGAATCGTAGTAGTCGAATAAAGAAGAACTATTGCAAGAGCTAGGTGTGTAGAAGTGAATTATATTCTATTGCAGTACACAGTGTTCTGCCGTTATGCAAAACCTTTGGAAAGCGAAAAATCATTCCGACATTTACTAATGCGGTAGACGGGTGTGCCGCGCACCACGAATAAATTATTCAGAATGGGAAAGGATGGGCATCATGATAGACACTAAAGCTAACATCCATTCGACACTTAGGGCTTTTGGGAACGCAAGAAAGACGATGTACAAGTCATTTTCGCTTTGCAAAGGTATAGAATATTGTGAGTAGGGTCGGCAGATCGATTTATGAAGTACTTTGTGCGTCTCGCCTCATGCCTTTTCACTCCTCAAAGCTCTCGGTGTAAGCAGTGATGTTGAGAATTCACTATCCATATTTCCCGAATGCAAGGATTAGCTGGTGAACTCAGGTATCGAGTGAGGTCTCCGAGTCTACTGGCATCTTGCTTCTCCTGTTCGTCGTTCACCTGTGTCTGATCCGAGTTCTGGTCGGTTTGTGGAGAGTGCATAGGATGTGTAGGTACCATACGTTGCCCAGCAACGCTATCGCATGCTTGTGATACGCACTACTTAGGAACGGATGACTAATCGCGCGTCATCCAATCGAGAAATAATTGCTCAGTTTCCTTTTTCTTTTTCCTATCTCCATTTCATTATCAGGCTCGAACATCCGTTACATTGTCCGACCCTGCCTTGGTAGCAAGGAACGGATGACTAATCGCGCGTCGTCCAATCAAGAAATAATTGCTCAGTTTCCTTTTTCTTTTTCCCATCTCCATTTCATTATCAGGCTCGAACATCCGTTACATTGTCGGACCCTGCCTTGGTAGCAAATCCCCCCCCCCCCGATTGATTATAGGATCAATCCCAGGATCGATCCTGGGATTGATCATGGGATCAATCGGGGGATTTGCTACGGGATAATTATTACAATATTTACAGAGTTTGTCACAAGTGGGATTCATTGTTTTGCTCAAAACAGTACAGCATTTGATTCTGGGACAGTGCAAAGTATTGTATGTATGCTGGCTATGACCATGTTTCAAGATTCACATAAATACCGACTATTTCCCGGCTAAGGTAGTCATCAAAACGGAACGTTTAATGGCAAACTTTTTGAATCTTGCAATACTAGAGGATGGCGAACGGAAGATTTTCACATTTGCGTTTTATGAACGTGTTCGAACAAGAGAATACGATCCATTTAGAGGCAATCGAAGACTTGGTTCGTTTCCCGTTTCTTAAAGGGACATGGAAGCCAAAAAAGATTGGCTTTCATATGAAAGTTTATCACCTAAATAATATAAAAACCAAAACCGGAGTGCACAAAAATGTCTACTTCGCGAGATATCCTAAAAATCGTTTCCCAGCCAAGGCGCAGTCTTACGGCGTTTAGCGCATAGGAACAAGGTAAACGGCATCGACGTATTCCCGGAACAAATAAATATCTCTCGCTGCAGAAATTT
>LS905696.1:0-10003 GCA_900490955.1 Micoletzkya japonica | reverse complement strand
CTCGGTCGATCCCCCGGTCTCAGTAGAGGGTGATGATGTGGAGAGTGTAGATCTAGGAGACTCGGTCGAGCCAGCGGTCTCAGTAGAGATTGACGCAGTGGAGAGTGTAGATCCAGGAGTCTCGGTCGATCCCGCGGTCACAGTAGAGATTGATACCGTGGAGAGTGTTGATCCAGGAGGCTCGGTCGAGCCAGGGGCCTCAGTAGTGAATGCTGATGTGGAGAGTGTAGATCCAGGAGGCTCGGTCGAGCCAGCGGTCTCAGCAGAGATTGATACCGTGGAGAGTGTTGATCTGGGAGTCTCGGTCGATCCCGCGGTCTCAGTAGAGAATGATGATGTGGAGAGTGTTGATCCGGGAGACTCGGTCGAGCCAGCGGTCTCAGTAGAGATTGACGCAGTGGAGAGTGTTGATTCAGGAGGCTCGGTCGAGCCAGGGGCCTCAGTAGTGAATGCTGATGTGGAGAGTGTAGATACAGGAGTCTCGGTCGATCCAGCGGTCTCAGTAGAGATTGACGCAGTGGAGAGTATTGATCCAGGAGTCTCGGTCGATCCCGCGGTCACAGTAGAGATTGATACCGTGGAAAGTGTTGATCCAGGAGGCTCGGTCGAGCCAGGGGCCTCAGTAGTGAATGCTGATGTGGAGAGTGTAGATACAGGAGTCTCGGTCGATCCCGCGGTCTCAGTAGAGATTGACGCAGTGGAGAGTGTAGATCCAGGAGTCTCGGTCGATCCCGCGGTCACAGTAGAGATTGACACCGTGGAGAGTGTTGATCCAGGAGGCTCGGTCGAGCCAGGGGCCTCGTTTGAGGATGATGCCGTGGAGAATGTAGATCCAGGAGGCTCGCTCGATCCCGCGGTCACGGTAGAGATTGATACCGTGGAGAGCGTTGATCCAGGAGTCTCGGTCGAGCCAGGGGCCTCGGTTGAGATTGATGCCGTGGAGAATGTAGATCCAGGAGTCTCGGTCGATCCCGCTGTCTCAGTAGAGATTGACGCAGTGGAGAGTGTTGATCCAGGAGGCTCGGTCGAGCCAGGGGCCTCAGTAGTGATTGATACCGTGGAGAGTGTAGATCCAGGAGTTTCGGTCGATCCCGCGGTCTCAGTAGAGATTGACGCAGTGGAGAGTGTAGATCCAGGAGTCTCGGTCGATCCCGCGGTCACAGTAGAGATTGATACCGTGAAGAGTGTTGATCCAGGAGGCTCGGTCGAGCCAGGGGCCTCGGTTGAGAATGATGCCGTGGAGAATGTAGATCCAGGAGGCTCGGTCGATCCCGCGGTCACAGTAGAGATTGATACCGTGGAGAGTGTTGATCCAGGAGGCTCGGTCGAGCCTGGGGCCTCGGTTGAGATTGATGCCGTGGAGAATGTAGATCCAGGAGTCTCGGTCGATCCCGCTGTCTCAGTAGAGAATGATGATGTTGAGAGTGTAGATGCAGTTTGGCAAGCGCTCAGATCGTCCTCAGCGTTCACTGCAATATTACGCACTTATTAAAGCTAACAATAAATACATTTGGACATCAGTTATTTACATTGAATATTGATATGAATTTGGACGTTTTTATTTTTAAATTTCCATTGTACAAACTGCACTTTTTTTATCTACTGCATTTATATCTTACTCATTTTAAATCTTCATAGGCTCACCAGCAAGGGCTGCGATCATACAGGAAATCGTTGCCGCTGTTCGATCATCAAAATTGTCAAGAGCCACAAAAGACTGGGGATAGTATGCTGACATATCAGTTCCTGAAATATTTTTGTACTATATATATTTATCATTATGCAGAGCATGGAACGGCAGTCAATTACAAGATATTGGATGGATATGGAATCTCTCCGGAGGGGGTCGAGAGTGTTTGTCAAAAAAATGTAAAGATAACCATTGAGTCCTACGGCTATCACATTTCGAACGAGGGCATCCTTATATCCTTGAAGAATTGGAAGCGATTCATTGATTTCCTCCTCGCTCCTTAATTATAAAGTTCTTGCAATGTACAAAAACGCAGACTTACCCGGCACTAAAGAATACCATAATGTCGACACTCGGCACTTGAGTAGCAATATAATCGGGAAGACCAGATATGTAGCTGAAATTAGGCATTAATCACAACGAAGGAGTGGAAACTAACTTATAGAGGTTGCTCTCTTGAGGCCCGTCGCTGCAGATTCCAGTCTGAAGCGTTGTGCGAGTAACAGAATAGAATGTAGACTGGGAGCATTCCTGAGTCAACGCCTTTGTATCTTCTCCGTTGTATTGACTGTAGTAGATGTCCATCACGAATCCATTCTGATTCGTTGTGTTGACGACGGTGCAAGTGAAGTCGTATTCGCTTCCGACTTCTGGTGCAGATACGGGAGCCGAAGCAGGGCATGCAAATGCTGCGTCAGCTTCGACGATACCGTCCTTGAAGGGGTTTTAATTTTTTTTTTCGAAAAATTTAGAAGAATATATTGCTACTTGCTTTTTCTTCTACATTATTTTGCCTTCGCTTATTATATACTTCTTCTGTGTTTTTATTTATATATTGTAAATTTGCGCATATCAGACAAGATTTTTTTGGCAACGTAGATTTTCTTTGAGCTATCCGTTAGCAATTTTCCCACTATTTCTATGCCTACCGCTGTTGCCATGAAGTTGGTTGTGAAGTCGTTCACGATAAGAATGACCACATTCTTATATTGAGCTGTCGTAGAGGATCCAAAAGTTTCAGTTGAGAAAGTTGCAGTTGAAGCTGTAGATCCCGGAGACTCGGTAGATCCATGGGTCTCAGTAAGTGATGATGGTGTGATGGTAGTAGTGGTCTGGGGTAACTCTGTGGATACGGAAGGACTGGTTTGCGATGTTGTGCTAGGTAGGGGAGAGGGCGTAGATCCGGGTGTGAGAGGGGTTGTAGTGGCTTCGGATTTCTCGGAGATAGTCTCTGTTGATCCCGGTTCTGGAGATGGCGTTGAGGCAGAAGTTGTATATTCCGTGGTGGGTCCGGCTGTGATTGAGGGAGTTGTTCCGCTAGTAGTCGTCTCAAGCGTAGGACCAGTAGAAGGGTATGGCGTTGAAGAAGATGTTGTGGGTTCTGTAGTCGATCCTGGTGTAGTTGAAGAGGTTTTTTTGCTAGTAATGGTCTCAGAAATTGTAGATTCAGTAGTGGGTCCTGATGTGGTTGGGGGTGCTGTTGCACTAGTAGTGGACTCAAACGTAGAACCAGGAGATGAGGAGTGACTTGATGAATATGCTGTTAATTCCGTGGTGCGTCCCGGTGTGATTGAGGGTGCTGTTCCACTAGTAGTGGACTCAAACGTAGAACCAGGAGAAGAGGAGTGACTTGATGAAGTTGTTGTTAATTCCGTGGTGCGTCCCGGTGTGATTGAGGGGGTTGTTCCATTAGTAGTGGTCTCGGAAGTAGAACCAGAAACTGTTGAGGGGGTCGAAGCAGAAATCGTAGATTCCGTGGTGGGTCCAGGTGCGGTTGATGGGATTGTACCAGTAGAAGTAAACTGTGATGTAGAACTAGTAGGAGGGGCGGGAGTTAAAACGGAAGTTGTAGATTCAATAGCGGGTCGAGAAGTGCTTGAGAAGGTTGTTCCAGTAGATGTAGACTGGAATGTGGAACTAGTAAGAGGGGTGGGAGTTGAAGCAGAAGTTGTAGATTGAGTAGTGGGTTGTGATGTCGTTGAGGGGGTTGTTCCAGTAGATGTAGACTGGAATGTGGAACTAGTAAGAGGGGTGGGAGTTGAAGCAGAAGTTGTAGATTGAGTAGTGGGTAGTGATGTCGTTGAGGGGGTTGTTCCAGTAGATGTAGGCTGAGGTGGGGATGTTGAAGTGAGGGTCGTGGGGCGTGTGGTAGACGTTTGAGTTGTAGATACCGTAGTAACTGAAAACATTATCGCAACTATTCAATTGTTAGACTTGAAGTGGAAAAAAGTAGTGATGCTTTCTTTAAAGGGTTGCTAGAGATGATTAAACATCAGATTTGAAGAAATAGTGGTTTCCCTTTATTTCTACATTGGATTGGATATTGATGAGATCACGAGGGCTTGCTTGCCTACCCTCTATCTTCGTCGTGATCGTGTCCACCGCATCGTCGGGAGTACTGGTATCGTTGACGATCGCAACGCTATTGGTCTGAGTCAGGTTCATCATACTGTATACTTCGTCGTCCGACAGCGTACTGGCGACGATCGTTACCGTGCGATCCTAAAGGAAATAATCTATCTCTGTGGTCGCGGTGTTCGGAAATCTCATTGACTATGATGATGAAAAAAGTCGCTTAAATATTGTATATATAAGTTTTGAACTTACGCTTGAGATCTGATCTACAATCTGCCCGACTCGTTGCATATCTTGACTGCTATTACTGCAATGAAAGTATTGACACGCCTAGGTATCTCTGAATATTTTATGGATGTTATTTACCTCTCATATCTATGGATTAACAATAGGTATAACATGGATGAAATAACATAATATTTTTAAACTCTTACGTGTAATTGGCGCATGGAACAAAATGCACGAGATCTTCATCGGACGATTTAGTGTCAAGGAATCGTTGAAGACTGCTGCAACGACGGTCGTTACTAGAGTTTGAAAACCAAACGTTTTAATTGCATTATGAGACCGAAAGAGTGATGAGGAGCATGGAAGAATGAAGAGAGTCAGGCGATAAATACGCCAATCGCGCTTGGTTTTCAAACCCTAGTCGTTACCTTACACCAGTCATTGCCAAGCTCCTTTCACGAACACTAGATCATAACAAAGGCAAATTTGCTAACTGGCTCAAAGGATGAGATTGCTATACGTGGTAGATAGGCGTATACCTCGACTGCCATGGGGAGCCTGGATTTTGCGTGAGATCGCTCACGAAGGCTAGAGCGCTCGCCTTGTCCATGGCCTCTGTGGTCACAGAGTCGTCGGTATACGTGAGGAAGCGGACCTAGATAATAAGTAATACGATACTAAAAGAAGAGCTTTTTTTCAAGCGAAGATATCCCTAACCCTGGGCAAGGAGCTTCCTTGTCCTTTCCACACTCGCCCCCCCCTACCAGCCGCACACCTCACGGTGTATTCGATTAATAAATAAATTACAAGTCTTATTTCAGCATAAGTAAAAATTTATAAAAATAAAAAATTTGCACAATAGTTTACTTTTTTCAATCACATGCGTTTGGCTATACCTTAAAGGGACATGGAAGCGAGGATTGTTTTTGAAACCAGACATGGTGATACGTGTAAAATACGTTTCTTAGACGATAATAAAGACAATAGCTTTAAACAATTTTTTTTTAAATTTCTGGAGTGAGAAATATTTATTTGTTCCGGGAGTACCACGATTATATTTGATGTAGTACTGTGCGCTAAACGCAGTAAGACCGCGCATTGGCTAGGAAATTGTTTTTAGGATATCTCGCGATGTATACATTTTTGTGCACTCTGATTTTAGTTTTTGTATTATTTAGGCGTATTATTTTTATAAACTTTTATATGAAAGCCAATCTTTTTGGCTTCCATGTCAATCCTTAATATCTGTTATTTTTTCGAGATAAATAAAAATTGGTTTATAAACGAAAATAGCTATCATACCTTCGCGCCACTGTCCAAGGCTCCAATTGATTCGCTGACAATGCCTTGCACCTGAGATATGACAAGGAGTGGAATTACACCGGAATGCCGTAAGACACAGACAATATTATTGGAGGAAAACGAACGTTGGGAAATCTTTGCAGCGCACTCCGCTAAATACAGTGCAACTCTCTTGGCAAAATGCCAGCTTAGGCTAATCCCCGGCTCCGGCTGAAGTTTTATGGTGTTTAGCGGAAAGAAATGCGCAGCTCTTTCAACGTTTGTTTTCCTCCAATAATATATGCGGCAATCTTTCACACCAACCAGCTAAGAAAAAGTTAGTGCGCCGGCAAGGATGAAATTTAGCTCCATGCGCCGTGTGACATGGTAATATTATTGACGAAAGAGTTCCGTCAGTAAACTCATTCCTACTTTGTCTGCACTCTCTTCATACCGCTTCGCTCTCTCGTCGGAAGTAGGAATGAGATGACTGACGGAACATTTTCGTCAACCATATTGACGAAAGAGTTCTGTCAGCATCTATTTCATGTTTGGACTACGAATGAGACAACTGACGGAACGCTTTCCTCAAAACTAGTTTCGCTCATCACTGCTGGACCGTCTTACCGTCGACAGGTTGAAGCAGGTGTCCATGCCGTACGCGTCACGCTTCCGTCTTGCGTGAAGGCCACTCGTATCATCGTGGTCGCCCACGTAGATAGAGAAGGCAACTGTCGCTCCTGAATATTATTGGGTAAATATCGAGCCGGGAATACATAAATACTACAAATTACTGTTTCTTGGTGAACTGGCATACTTCGGGACATAAATAAACTGCATTTTGCCTCGAGTTGCACCACTCTAGCGATTAAAATATTTATATGCTAGCACGCATTACAAAAAATAAGACATGGATTCAAAGAAAATCAGTTAGAATCGATTTAATAAAGAAGGATGTAAACTCAGACTTGTCAAAACTTTGCATTGCAGCATTACTGAGTTATCGTAGCGTGTTGAGTCGCAGTTATTTGCTAGCAAAAAGAAAACTACGATATAGCTTCTACTAAGATGTGTCTTCGTGTGCTGCTAAAGTTTAGCATAGATCACAGCTCATCATTGTTGAGAACCACGCCTGTTTGCGATAAGGTTTTGTTTGAGCTAGTTTTGACGTGAAATCATTTTAGCATCAAGGCATCAAGGATGAGGCAAAATTGCTGAAATGAGATGTGAAAAAATATGCAATAATAAGATCGCGAGAGATGAAGGTGAAGAAGACATGTAATAAAGAAAGGAACAGGAATACAGTATTATATAGCGACGCATAACCATCAAAAGACTAAAGCCCGTAAATCCTAACCATTTTGTCGAATTATGCTACTTTTCCAGGATTACATTTTACTTCATAAGAAGAGAATTTTTTTCACGAAAGGTTATAAGTGAAAAACTAGAAGTGCTCTGCAAAGGGCCCAAAAAAACTGCTCTAACACATTTTGGCACGCAAATCTATCGCAAAATGACCGCTGCCCAAGTCGTACCGGTGTGCGGGGGTTCTGTGACTAAGACGACGACGAGGACAACCGCCAGAAGGGCGGCAACGACGAGGGCAGAGAGGAAGACGCCGACGACCAGCCGAGAGACGGGTGGCTGGCTGCCCATCCGTGGCCCTGAATCAGGAGGAAATCACTATATTATTCAGAACGTAGCACTAAAGTTTTATGTTAACAGCACTACAGAGATTTCTGGCGAAACTTGTTATTGACAGCTTTATCTTATTCGAAGAGAGGATAGGTATGATAAATAATGAATACGTTTACACAGAGGCTAAGAGTATGATAGCAAGCCTTGGAATGTTTGTTGTATGCAAGAAATATAAGCGGAAAAACTGAATGAGGAGTTAACATTATAATGTTATAATATTATTATCAAATTCGATATGAATAGAGAGAATAGGGTTGCCAAGGATGGCAGAATTATGAGAATATAAAAAAATACTCCGCTAAAAAGACTAAACAGAATCTTTTTTTCAGTTTTTTTTTCAGAATTTTGTCAAAATTCGGAACCCGTACCCGTAGAAGAGTTTAAGAGAAAAGGTAATTTTTCGCATTGCTTCAAAAACGAGAATCACTCCTCTTATTGTAAGCACTTTTTAAAGGAGCATAGAAGACTGGGTCTTTTTCTATGCAGAAAGAATTCTCCCTCTAGTGTACTCACTTCCCGTTATCTAGAGCGTTTTGAAGCTATCAGTAGCAGACAATCAATGAGAAGCCTGACAATTAAGAGCATTTTCACCAGGGCAGCCTTATCGGCAATATATCGAATCGTCTATTTTAAAAAAAACTTATAGAAGATAGAGATCTGGATGTGTACTCGGGTACCCCGACAATGGATTGACTCGGGTCCGAGAAGAGAGGTGTGTCTGGATTTCGAATTTCGAATTGGACGGGAGCGTGCGTGGGATGGGGGTGTGCGGCAGGGGGGGCGTGTGGTTATTAAAAATTACGTTTCATATCTACCTACGCTATAAAAAGATTTTAAGAAAGTGGTTTTCACTTCGATGCTTACCAACAGTTTCAGCTAGGTGAATGCGGAGCTACACACAATATACAAGCAACAGATGAACCAGTAATTTATGCGTATGGTAACAATTCCAAGATGAGTGGTTCATGTAGGGGAGCGACGCGATACGCAGAAAAGGCGTTGGACCGCGCCCTTTCAGATAGCGATAAGGAAGGGAGTTGCACCGGAGACAATGCTCGTGAGCGCTACACAACAAAAGGAGGGGGGTGGTTGGCTGGAATATGAACCAATACTTTTTACTTCGACCAGTGAGCCAACCTGGTTGCACGTTCGCAAAATGCAAACAATTCCGAGTATGGGGAAACTATGATAGTAACAGTATCGCTATGTGTGCAGATGACGCATTTACGCAACGACATCTTTTGATTCATGGCCGAGTGGGACAACAAGGCTCCCCAAAGTGTGGGCTGTAATGTTGAGCTCAACGACGAACGACGCTATTGAAAGTTCGTAGGCAATGAAAACTTTAATAAATGGAGATATATTTTGAGTCATTGAAGCTAAAGTTAAATTTCTGAAATTTCTTTTCGAGTCATACTAAGTGAACAGGATGGATGAACAGGATCTGGAATGCCGAGATCGGCTACATGCGAGTGTTTCGGGGCTGTAGAGATATCGAATAGGAGAGGAGAGACTGACGCCATCTCTGAGGCCATTTCTCGTGTTTATTGCTGATTCGAGAGCTTATCGGTGACAAGGCAAAAGCGAAGGAATCTGAGCAGAGGATGCTATTTGACTGTGAGTCATTGGAGACCAGAGAACATGATTGATATGTGGAAATGGCAGATCTTTAGAAAAATAAGAGTTTGTTGTAGAGAGGTAGGAGATGATGATCGCAACGAATTGCTTGAAAGAGTACATAGAGATGCTAAAACTCACAAAATGCAAAAACCACATGAAACATAGCACCAACGATAAAAACAATGCTCGACATAAAGATCATTTCACAATTATTTTTCTCAAAGCATAACACTACGCGGGAATTTAAATAAAATGTCGCGACGGTCGAGCAAACGATTGTCGAATAGTGTTATTCTGGTAAGCCTGCTTCATCTCGTTGAGCTTGTCTGGCAATCTTAAATTTTTTATATAACATCAGTATCAATTAAACAATCTTGTAGAGAAGGTTGTAGGAAAAATCTAGATACTAACGACTTATACGAAAGTTGCTATTTTCAAAAACATACCGATATTGCGGAAGCTGTAGACTTTCAGAAGATGGAAAGGGTTCGATTGACGAATAGCCAGTTGAAGAGTGATATAGTGGGGTCAGTGGAAACGGAGGCTTCAGAAACAGAGGGAACCGTGGGAGATGGCGATCCAGTGATCTCAGTGGAAACGGAGGCTTCAGAAACAGAGGAAATAGTGGGATATGGTGATGCAGTAGCCTCAGTATAAACGGAGGCTTCAGAAACAGAGGAAACCGTGGGAGATGGCGATCCAACGGTCTCTGTTGATAGAGAGGCTTCAGAAGCAGAGGAAACCGTGGGAGATGGCGATCCAGTGGTCTCAGTGGAAACGGAGGCTTCAGTAACAGAGGAAACCGAGGGAGATGGCGATCCAGTGGTTTCAGTGGAAACGGAGGCTTCAGAAACAGAGGAAACCGTGGGAGATGGTGATCCAATGGTCTCTGCTGATAGAGAGGCTTCAGAAGCAGAGGAAACCGTGGGAGATGGCGATCCAACGGTCTCTGTTGATAGAGAGGCTTCAGAAACAGAGGAAACCGTGGGAGATGGCGATCCAACGGTCTCTGTTGATAGAGAGGCTTCAGAAGCAGAGGAAACCGTGGGAGATGGTGATCCAATGGTCTCTGTTGATAGAGAGGCTTCAGAAGCAGAGGAAACCGTGGGAGATGGCGATCCAACGGTCTCT
>LS901633.1:252656-297936 GCA_900490955.1 Micoletzkya japonica | reverse complement strand
CGCACACGACAAAAAACGAGAAACAAACATTAATGCATTGGCCAAACACGCTTTTCTCCTATTATCCTACACGGTCCCGATGGAACCCTTATGCTAATGCAATACACGAATGAAACTAATGAAAAAGATAAGCTATAACAGTAATAACACGAGAAAAACCTAGATAATTCACTTTAAATCGCTCTAACCCAGCGAGAGCTTTTCGAGGATTACGGTAGCTAAAGGTGCAGTCGGTCATCCCCGAGTCAGATACGTGATCTACTCTACCCCGAAAGGAACGGGCACAGTTTAGGTGCGTTCCGTTCTTTTGGAGAACAAATCGTGAGTAAAAAGGAAGGGAAGGGAATGGACCTCCTCTCTAGTAGGTCCCTTCCTCCCCTTCCCTTTCACTGTCTGACTCTCTCTCTCTAGCACGCGCGCTCTCTCTCTCTCGCCGAGAGAAGGGAACGGACCTGAGATAAACTGTGCAAAGGGTAGGTCCGTTCCAGTAGATCATGGGCATTTCCCAGCCAAAAAGGAGGGAACGGAGGGGGCAATTGGTACGGCGGCAGCAAGATATTCCGGTCAATAACTCTCAGTCAATCAGTTCTCACTCGCAGGTTCCCGTCTCGTATGGACAGTCAGAACTCCCCATCACTTCGCTGAATATTCATGACAATTCGGCTTTCACGAGAGTCACGAGAGAACAGGAACAGCAGAGACAGACATTCAATTCGATATACACGTCAAGGCCCATCCAGGAGCCTATTCGAGAACCAGCACAGTATACATTCGATCACACCTCATTCTCGAATAAACCGGTCACATCTCATTTGTTACAGACTCAGCAATATCCTCAATTCAGTCACCCATATCCGTATCAGCATTATAATGCGAACCCTCAACTGTCATATCCCACGTGGAATCCCGTGTCCAATTTTCACTCATTCCATTCCAATGCTCCCTATCACAGTCAACAGTATACTTACCCACCCTTCCCCCCCTCTTTTCCCGTGTATCAGCCTTACCCTCATGGCTATTCTTGTCCTCGCACCTTCGGTCCCCCCTCCCTCTCACAAAGAGAGTACACGGGGGGAGGAGTGGGAGAAGAGGACAGGAGGCGCCAGACGACTGAGTCACTGTACAACAGGGGCCTCGGAGAGAGAGAGCGTGGAAGAGAGGAGAGAGCAGAGTGGGAGAGGAGAGAAGGAAGGGACGCGAGAGATGGAAGGAGGGGAGAAGAGTCACGGTTCGGGGATCAGAGGGAACTTTACGAGGAGAACGGAAGACATGAATACTACATCCCCAGGACCCGAGTTTTCCACTTCGCCTCTCTCACTCTCACCGTGCCAGACCTGGAGTGGCCCGATGCTGGTCACATCTTGTGGACCCTCTTCAGTCACTTTCCCTTTACCGTCACGTTATTCATAATCATTGGCATCGTTGTGCTTGTATTCTCGGTCCTCCCCCTCGCTTTCACTTGCTCGAGCCTAGGAGTATTCCTTCGTGCTATTCGACATTGTTTCGTGGGCACGGTGCGTCGTTATGTCTGCCCGAAGACAAACACGCACTGACTCAATTCTCAATGTGCTCCGCGTTTAAGTCACATAATATGTCAACAAATTGGTCTATTACAGATGAACTACAACGATCAACCTTTCACAGTTGTCAAATCGAAGGGGAGAGGAAAGAAGAAATATATGGAGTCTCCCCCTTCCCCTGTCAACCAACAAGCCCAAGACCCTTCAATGCATGTCACTAACACGGCCACTGTCACTTCCCCTCTCAACCAAACCCCTTCCAATGTCCACCACCACGCCCAAGACCCTTCAATGCATGTCACTAACACGGCCACTGTCACTCCCCCTCTCAACCAAACCCCTTCCAATGTCCACCACCACGCCCAAGACAATTCAATGCAGGTCACTAACACGGCCACTGTCGCTCCCCCTCTCAACGACACCCCTTCCAATGTCAACCACCACGCCCAAGACCCTTCTATGCATGCCACGAACATGAATACCGCCGCAATCAACGACGACTCGTACAAAGGGCGGCGAGGGAGCGTATCGACGAAGAGGAGTGTGGGAGCTAACACTAGTTAAGTCAAGTCAATTCAGTCCCGATCACTATGTCATTGAGTCACTGTCTCCGTTTAATTTTCTTTCTCTCATCTCGGCTTTGGACCTGCTCTCTTGGGGATTTATGAGACGAGGGAGCTCTCACCCGCAGGGCTTCTAGGTCATGAGGGCCCGGGGAGAGCCCCACGTTGTCACCCCTTGCTATCTTGTTCTGTGTAGGCCGAGCACTAGGTTCTGTTGTTCGGCCTGCGGCGGAGCGAGCTCGCCTCCGAGTCTTTGAGAGAGCGGCCCCTCTTTTTTTCTCTTCTTTTCTTTTCTTTCTTTCTTTTTCAATCTTCCCCTTCCTCTTCTTCTCTCTCATTCAGTCAGCGTCACAGTCACGAGTCATTATCATGTCATTATCATGTCACTAAGACCCTTTTTCCCCGGGCGGGGAGTGTGCGGGCTGTTCTTCCCAGAACAGCTCGCACCTTCCTCGCCCTCTCGTAGCCCCGCCCCGGACTGTGGGGCGGAGTCTCCCGGATCGCGGTTGTCACTTCTACTCTTTTACTTGTGTGAGATACTCTGATTGAATAAAGAGTTATTACAGGTTCCACGGGAGTTGTCCTCAAAAACGGAACGATTTAATACTTTTAATTGAAATAACAAACTATTCCCGCTGATTTAGCTGTCCAATTGACTCCTTACGTGTTACCATGGCAGAAATTAATAGAATCGCAAGAAAATTGGAGCCGGAGAGGTAGATCAGCGCGCGTATTTGCATAGACAGTTCGCAATCGTTTGCGTACTTTTTGTCAACTTTCGTGGAACTTGTAATATCTCCTACGAGTTGTGGAAGTCGCAGTGAAAGTCTACCAGTCCACCGATAAACCCCTCGCCTTCGCGGTGCGCCGGCCCCGCCCCCCTCCGGTGTGTATATAAGGAGCCCCATTCCGTCAGTCTCGCATCCCGGCGGCTGCTCCTCCGGGAGCGGCCGCTAGCCAAGGCGCTCTGTCGCCGACGGCTTGCTGTCCTCTCGGGGATGCGCGAGCTGCGCCTACGCTGGCGTGGTTTGGGTGTCCCAAAAATCTAGGGGGGCGGGGCCTACGAAGATCTTCAGAAGTTCCGAATCTTCTTCAAAACAACTCACTCAGTCCAAGGTGCCAAGAGATCTTGAGTAGTCCTCTTGATCCTCTTTTGGAGCTACTCTCCTCGTGCTCCTCTTGTCCGTGACACAGTGATTCGACCCCAATGGAGGTGCGGCATTATGACGTTTCGAAAACGTCGTCCGCGCCGTGCACTCACAGGCACCTAACTATCCTTCTCTCATCTATATTCCTTCGTCCCTTCCCTTGCTCTTCCCATCCTAATTCATGAGGGGAGAAGGATTGCCAGGGGTTATTTAGACAGACGGTCTAGACTACCTATATACAAACTGCTCCACTCGCGAATTCAGATGGCCGTACTGAGGCCTAGGGAATGGTTTGAGTCGGGATTTTCCCTCATCACGGGCTTTAGCCCAGATTCTGATAATTCTAATGAAAATCCCAATAACGATTTTTTCGTGGGAGATGTTCTTTAAACGCGCCAAACAAAAAGTGATATGTTCTTATATGTGCATAATGTCATAACTAATGTCATAACTGTAGACAATGTCATAACTGTACCTAATTTTTTTAAGTATGGTAACTTTAGCAATGCTATTGAAAATTGATATATTTTGCTAGACAACGGTGTTGTTGAAGTAAAATATTTATTATGCTTTCACTACGATGGCAATCACAATGGCTATGCTTCCCATACGCTCAGTCTTCTCTGATCAAACATTTTTACCGATCTACTGATCGGTGAAAGAGAGGGTGCGACTTCCCACCCGATTCCCTCCTGGGGAAGGAAGATGAGGGTGCGCGAGCAGTAGATCAACAAAGCGCGCGCACTGCCCAACTAGGACCGCAAAGTCGAACCCTCTTCACTTGCTTTTCTCAGAGTGATGCAAGGTTGTGAAAAATTTATTCACTCTTACAATCACTTTCAACAATCGGGGAAATGATAAACCGACTACTTCTTCTTGTAGTCTCCCTTCTTACGATCCTTCGATCTACCGTGTTTCTGCTTGTAAGTAGATCTCGACCGTCTGTCTCCCCTATGGCCTCCTTTGGGCGTCGTCACTGTCGACGTAGAAGGCGTGTCCTCCTTGGGCTTTGGCTCGAACCTGCAAGGGTGTGATACATATACGATCTTGGGACGGAAAAATGTTCTGAGAATATTTGGGGTGGGTTTGTGATTGCCATCGTAGTGAAAGCATAATAAATATTTTACTTCAACAACACCGTTGTCTAGCAAAATATATCATTATACTTACACTACTCTGTCAATCACAATGGCTTCTTCAACACACCTATCGTCGAGTATCGCATCCTGATAGGAACCTTCCACCACTTCCTTGTGGTAGAATCGTTCAAATGTCGAAGCTGATGGTGCCCAGTTGGCCGCCCTCATGATAGCCTGACTGCTCAAGCCCTTCTTGAGACCCATGGAAGTACTAGCGGCTCGTGTAGAGTGCGCTCCATATTCACTTCCAATTCCCGCATTAGCAAGTACTTTCTTCAACCAACGAGCCACCGTTGTTGAAGTAACGCTCCTATGGGGTTTAATGTAGGAAATGAGGAGGGAGGATTCAGACATCCTCAACTCCTGAGTTCTTTCCAGGTAAACCGACATGGTATGGATAGGGCACAGCCGAAGGTCTCTAAACCTCGAAAACACGGATGTATGTGGCTTGCCCAGCCCCCTATTCTTGTTCATGAAATCCAGATGAAAGATCCATCTTGATTCACCCCTCTGAACCGAATCCAGCGACAATTTCGCGAGTTCAGATACACGCTTGGGCGAGGTGAGTGCTAAGAGCATTGTGAGTTTCAGTGTCAGTTCCTCTAGGGATTGGAATACTGCACTCTTCTCTAAGATACCCGATAACCCTGCTCACATCCCAGATCTGGGAATACTTGGGCTTAGTGGGGTTCCTTCTAAAGAGACCCTTAATCGCGCGTGTAACCAGAGCGTCTTCCGTTTTTACTCCCAAGCAACTTAGATACGACGACAGCGCTGCTTTATGTGTGCAAATCGACGAGTAACCTAAGCCCTCATCGGCTAGGTGTGATAGGAAGTTGATGAGATCAGTGATTGAAGGGTTCCTCGCATCAATTGATCTCTGTTCACCAAAGGCTTGCCACCTACGCAAAGCTGAATCGTACTGCTTAAGAGTTGCTGGAGCCCATGAGGCCATCAAACAGTTAACTGAAGCTTGGGAAAGACCTGCCTGTGAGAAGGTGTTCCGCAGATTCTCCATGCACACAGCTTCAGGACCTCGTGGGGAAGGGGATGAGGGTCGCCGCAGGTGTTCGTGAGAAACCGACCTGTCGGTGGGAGTGGCCATGGATCGCCTCGAGCATAGGTTCTCAGAAGCGGGTACCAGTGCTGGGCCGGCCAATTCGGAGCAATCAGGATCAGAAAGGCTCCCTCCCGAAGGGCTTTCCGCAGTACACGTCCCACCAGTGGGAACGGCGGAAATGCGAAGGCGAAGAGGTGCGACCAGCTCTGATCGAAGCTGTCGGTCGCCATTGCCATGGGATCTGGGCGAAAACTCATGAATTTTGCACACTTAGAGTTTAGGCGTGAGGCGAATAGGTCGACCTCGGGGGTCCCCCAGAGTGCAAATAGCTCCCTGGTGATCTGAGGATCGAGGGACCAATCGGACGAATCATCAAAATTTCGGGACTCAAAGTCCGCGATCTCATTGTCCTTACCCGGCCTATGTGCTGCGATGATGTGTAATCGTCGCTCTCTAGCCCAATCCCACAATTGTCTTGCCAATTCAGATAGTTCTCGGCTGCGCGAACCACCTCGTTTATTGATATACCACACTGCAGTGGAATTATCAATTTCGACCCTGATAGTAGTGTCTCTCTCACTATTGGCAAAGCAATGTAGCCCGAAGAATGCAGCTCTCAACTCATTATAGTTAATGTGCCGTTTCTGTTCTTCGAGTGACCACCGACCTCCTGTTTTATCCTCCCCGCAGACCGCTCCCCAACCTAGATTGCTAGCATCGGATACAATGGTCTTGGAGGGGGTAGGATACACCACTATGTCTTCGTTTGTGGATGTATCACCGAATGATAGGCTCCACCATTCCAACTCTCTTAAGCAATCTACCGAAAAGGAGTGGAGCGTGTCATAGGAGATATCGGGGTTCTCTGGGTCTACCCGTTCACTAACCCAACGCTGCAGTTCTCTAACATAGAATCTGGTATACTGCGCTGAGGTAAATATAGAATTTACGAAGCCCACAAAGCTCGCTACCAATCTGAGCGAGACGAGTACTGAAGAGCGTAGCGAAAACGCTGTGCGTACTATTCTGCGAACCTTCTGGGTGGGTACCCGGAATTTCATCTTCTCCGTATCAATCTCAAGACCCAGAAATTCCATACACCTTGTAGGAATGAGAACGGATTTCTTGAAATTAATGGAGAAACCCAGGGTCTGGAACAGGGATAATGCCCTCGTCGTGCACCTATACATCTCTTCCTTGCTTGATGCAAAAAAGATAATGTCGTCGAGATACACAATCATTCGGATGCCTTCTTTCCTTAGCGTCTCTGCCACAGGTCGCATGACCCTTGTGTATACATAAGGTGCGGAAGAAAGACCAAAGGGCAATGCTTGGAATGTGTAGAGTTTACCCCTATTCTTAAAGGCTAGGAAGTTCTGAGAACTAGCTGCGATAGGAATAGCGAAATATGCGTCCTTCATATCAATCTTACACATCCAGTCTCCCTGGGAGACGAGATCTCGTGCCATTCCAAAAGATTCCATCTTAAAATGGTGATCTCGGAGAAACCTATTTAAAGGCTTTAGATTGATTACGGGCCTCACGCCTCCATCCTTTTTAGGGACGGTGAACATCCTGGAACACCAAACAGGTGTATTCGCAGGTCTCTCTACAATGGCCCCCTTCGCGAGTAGGTCCATGACCTCCACATTTATTACGTCCTCGCTATATGAGTTTTCATCTAATGCAAGCTGCAGACTAGGGGGGGAACCCACAAATTCGAGATTATAGCCTAGAATCGTATCTAGTACCCATCTGTCCTTGGTGACTTGCTTCCAAGCATCCTCACATGAACCCAACCTTCCCACGGTACTCACTACTGTATCCATAGATTCATTATGAGTTTTAGAAGATGAATTATCGACCAACCTTCTCTTCTTGGCCTTCCTGCCCCCTTTCTGGGCATCGATCGCCTTCTGGAGATCACTCGGTGTAGCCTTCTTGACGAGAGACTCCACGAGTGAGGACCCGAAGAGTGGCGGGTGCAACTCTCGGTTCCTCGTAACCGAAGCCCCTGCCAGCAAGGGCTCGGACCGGAAGTCTGGTATGGCTGTGGCCGGATCGAGACCCGCGGTCCTTAAATTCAATTTAATGTTTAACACCCTCAACTAGCCCGGATTGCTTGTAAGAATAGATGTTCCAATTGGTAATGGTTACAGTAGTCAATATTTCGAAAAAATATACGACCATGGACTAACCAACCTTAGGTAGAATTCCCGCCGTAGAGCCGTCAATTCCTGTTGAAGACATCCGAGTGACTCCATTGCGGCTCTCATGTAGCCTAAAGAAGACCGGTCAAAGGGTATCCTTAGGATATATACTTATAAGTGGATCGTCATACCTTTGGTCTTCTCTCTGCTGACCCCCAAGTCATCCTCTACAAATTCCGAGTAGGCGATCGCCAGACCGGCCATGGCCGTGACGTTGCACGATTGAAGGATCTGTAGCATCGTGTCCGAGATGGTACCACGGGCGACCTTAATAAGGGGATTTATCATGATAGCCAGAATTAGAATGATCTATGATAGATTTATTTCCTCTAACCTCCGGCAAAAATTAGGAATTTCTCGAGCAGTAGTGACCCACCCTGTCTATCGGGAATCCCTCGTCGATAGCGGGCGGCAGTGCGAACGAAGAGGGAGGGAGAGGCATGCTCGTCAGAAAAGAATCGCGTTCTTCTCTCGGTTGATGCCGTCCCATTGCGCACCTCTCGAAAAGATTCAGGGCCTCCGTACCGACTTGGATCCGCGTGCGCAGAGGCTTTTCCTGAATCTTATACTTATTACAAACCTTACGCTCGTTCACAGGAATGCTCAGGTGTAAGGTGAAAACTCTCAAATTAAGTCTGCGTAACCGCTATTCAAACCCACCTTCATTCGAGGCGGCTCCGGGACTACGGTTTCCGCGTGGGCGAAGTCGAGAACTCTCGGGATATTGTAGTTTGTCGGTAGAGTCGGTTGCCTCTCGACACTCTCCTTAGCCCTCCTTCGGTCCCGACGACGAGTCTCCCTCTCGTCCTCGTCTACTCTCTCTCCTTCCGATGACAGTTCCCTGTCGCCTTGGGCATCCCAAGAGGAGTCGTCGGATGAGGAAGATTCGGAGTCGGATGACGAGATACGACCTCTCTTAGCCATCTCTGCAATCCTGACATTGTTATCACTCATACGACAGAAACGCGACAATCAATAACGTGGAGTGTGATACAGAGAGGTACGGTACGGTAATGATAACCTAACAATACTCGTCTAATAAGCAGTATCTCCCACCAACTAAGGCCAGAAATGCGGGGAAACCCCTCGGCCTTGCACGGCCCGCTCAAACCCGTCAGGGACCGGTGAGACTCACTGCCGAAGAAACACGACGACGACGAAGAAAGATGAAAGGCGGAGAAGAGGAAAAAGAGAACAGCCGCCGCTGAGCTCTGAGAAAAGCAAGTGAAGAGGGTTCGACTTTGCGGTCCTAGTTGGGCAGTGCGCGCGCTTTGTTGATCTACTGCTCGCGCACCCTCACCTTCCTTCCCCAGGAGGGAATCGGGTGGGAAGTCGCACCCTCTCTTTCACCGATCAGTAGATCGGTAAAAATGTTTGATCAGAGAAGACTGAGCGTATGGGAAGCATAGCCATTGTGATTGACAGAGTAGTGTAAGTATAATAGTATTTATATATGGATAACGAAAAAAATCTGAAAAGGACAATAGTTTTTGGTATGACATTATCTGGTCGACATATTGCAGTCACCATTCCTTCGCAATTTCTGCTCTTCAAGGAATATCTTGGACAGGACAAAGTTCAAATCTCCATAGTGGTGAGTAGGCTATAGTTAGAGGATCAATTTCCACGCGCTCTAGATAATGGATATCACCCCATAGAAGGAAGAGAGATATGGTTGAGAAAAGGTTCCGTCCGTCGTCTCATTCCTAATTTTGACGAGAGAGCAAAGCGGTATGAAGAAAGTCCAGGCAAAGTAGGCATTAGTTTACTGACGGAACTTTTCCGTCAATAATATATTGTTTACCTTACTACGAGAAGAATTCACGAAAATAGACTTAGCAAAGTCCTGCTTGTTTAAATACGCTTTTCGAAAATAGAATACGTAGTTGGAAACAAGGAAAATTGTTTTTAAAACATTACACTCACTGAGAGAGGTTTCATGTAGATGTACAGCAATCGGGATGCTGGATATCAAGCTCTTCCATTTTCTGATGGAACTAAGTATGGAGAGGGAACGAAGTTGTTTGACTTCATCAATGCCTACGAGGAGACGAGGGTAAGTGTTGCACTTATTACTGATATTTATTTCCATTCACATACGTCCAAAAGTGTTCCGGAAGGCCTATAATATATATTTATGTATAATATATAGGCCAATAATATATAATGAAGATACGATTCAAACGGCTTATATCAGACCACATTTATTGTCCTTACGTAAAAGTAATAGAACAAAATCTATTTTATTCTATTACTATTTTATTATGAAGAGTTACAAGGACTAAAAAACTATAAATTTATCATTTTCGCAGGCCGGGTCATGTCATGGGATAGCACTCCGGTTTACCCTTGGGGTAAGTCAAGCATATATATCATATGTACATACAATATCAGAAGATCTATGGAAGAAAAAAAACCCCGTTGCTCACTCATACTTTTTCAGCAGATTGATTGTACGCTCACTTGGGAGGATTCGAATCGCATTTTGAGGTTAATCTAGTTATACTCATTAATATAGTCTGAAGTTAGAAAGTAAGGAAAACATAATAAAAATAATAAGCACGACAAGTGAAATAATTAATTAGTCATAGGGCTTCATCTTTTTCCAGAAAACAAGCCAAAGAATCGCCGCAAATCCAACGATAACGGCATCAGCTAGAAAGAGAGGACCCGTGCCGTATGCCGTGAACATGCCTCTGCAATGATGTTTGATCTTCGATCGGCGATCGTCGATCTTTGATCTTTGATCTTTGATCTTTGATCTCGGGAAACGTACGCGGCGTATAGCGGTCCGGCTATCTGGAAGACGTCTTCAACTGCCACGAACATGCCCTGCATGAGCGTCTGAAAGGAAATAGCGTGATTATGCAGAAACTCGGAAACGTACAGCATCAGGGCATGAAAACATTCACGTAAACGATTACTGAACACTTTACGTGGTAGAGATACTAATACTAATGTCAGAATACTATAGGTACTAGCAAGGGAACTTTGACTCAGCCGATGCCGTATTTTTTTCAGGGATATTTCCGTTTACCTGATCGATATTCCCCAGAATCTTGGAGAATATCGTGTCCAATGAGACGTGCGCCATCGGCATTCCGAAGCCCATTATGAGAATCTTGACGGGAACGAAGGTGTACAGGGACGAATCCTGGAAGATCACCATTATCCAGGAACGAGGAAAAGCTTTTGCGATGCGAATGTGAAATGACGACTGTGGATCTTTCAAGGAAATGACTTGAAATTCAAAATTGGACGGACGCAAATGCGCATTAGGATTGGTAAAACGGGGAGAGAATACCATTTTTTCCCATTGCTTATATCTTTGTCATTCTGCACCACAGTAGAAATGCAAATCTCTCCCGACGTTGCCAACCCAATTAGGTATGCACCAAGATGTCTTACATAAGCCGTCTCGCACCACGAGTACTCATCGGAATCGCAGCCCGTATGCGTTGTCGCTAAAAATAGGCATTGGAATATTGAAGCAGATAATCTAGCAACCTATTTATTTATACGAAGCATAAACATATTCGATTCATGACTGTGCACTATTACAAGATCAAAAAGTTTGTCATTAAACGTTCCGTTTTGATGACTAACTTAACCGGGAAATAGTCGGTATTTATGCAAATCTTGAAACGGTATTATATGGTAATATGGTCATAGCATACATTTAGTATATACTTGACATTGTCCTATAATCAAATTATACACTGTTTTCGAGCAAAACAATCCCACTTGTGACAAAATCTGTGACTATTGTACTACCAGCTATAACACCGATCGTATGTGTATATTATAGAATAAACAACGTTCACTCACCGTTATAAGGCTGGAGGGGCTTTCCGAGGAACTTGTAGGGATAGTTGAGTAGGAAGAAGGCGACGAGAAGGAACGAAGCGATCGAGAACATGAGACGCTTCGACATTCTGCAAGCCATTTCTCACTTTATGATTATTCACGGCTATTGTTGGCATGCATGCATTTACGCAGTTTTCGCTTTGGAAACAACAAAATTTTCTAGATAATCCATACGAAAAAAGCTTTGCTTACTTACCGCTGCGCCAACTTGAGGAACATCAACATGAGGGCAACGATGAAGCCGAGACTGCCGGAGGTACACTGAACACTGCATTTCCTGAGGGGATTCGGGGGATAGGCTTGATGCAACTTTTTCGTCAATAGTTTTTATGGTTTTTTATTACGATTGACTTTTTTATTACGATTGACAAATTTGCTAACATTAGATAGTGCTAAGTCTTGATTTCGTTTACATAATTATGATTGAGGACAATGTTCCATCAGTTTGCTACTTATTATACAATTAGGACAAGAGAACAAAATGGCAGGAGCAGAGTCCAGACAAAGTTGGAATGGGTTTGATGATGCAACTTTTTCGTCAATAGTTTTTATGATTTTTTTCTCATTAAATTCCCAACCTGGGCAATGGCCATCCAGATCGCAGTCTTGGATGCGTTCAGAGCAAAGACCGTCATGAACATCGGCCCGACAATCCTGTAATCGTCGCTTGGTTTCGCGCGCTTTTCAAATTCAAATCGCGCGGGAAATAATGTACTCACGCGTGCATCGTGCTGTGCATGATACTGCCGGAGACCTTCTGAATGAGCACGAGGAAGACGAGGGGCCAGGGGAAGGGGGCCTTGCGGAGTTTCGCCCATTGTTGACGGAAGTAGTCGATCGACAACTCCCACTTTGTCTCGGCAAGACCACCTGAGATGGAATGTATTACACGTGTGAAGCTTGCTTGAAGAAGGGTAAACTGTCGTCTAATCGGCATGCATAGGCTAACTTGCATAGCGAGAAAGAGTAGTGGATAGAAAAGACGCTAAAAATAAAAGGCCAAAGATTTAAACTCTCATTGGGAAGGGCTCGAATACTGGCACGTTCTTGATGTAAGTTCGCACATGAAATGCTAATCACAGCATTCCGCCCGGTGAAGAATGTGCCTAATAGCGAATTGACCACTATTTTTAAATTTTCTCAAGAGTGACTGCATCAATCAACGCCAAATTTTCGGAGCTTGTTCAATTCATAAAGACAAACTCAAGTTTTTAAATTCATAAATTTGTATTCTCTGGTTCCCTACAGGATCGGATCCTATGCGTGGAAATTCGTTATTACGACACTTGGAATGCTGTGTAATGCTAAAACTACCTAGGCATACCTTTTTTCTTGAACTCTGTTGGATCTTCGAAGAAGTAGCAGATAAAGGCAATAGCTATGATGTTGACGATAATCGCAAAGTAGATCGGAGCTGAAGGTCAAAGGTCAAACTATAAAAATTAAAGATCAAAATACAATTATGTCTAGAGTCCTACCCGAGAAGATGTGAAATCGCATGCCGGGAATGACCTCGTAGCCCGGGTATTTGATGCTGGAGAAGGCGAGCTGCGTAACTAGAACGTCGTTTGTGATCTTTGATCTTTGAAATCTGATATTCGATCTCTACCTGGTCCTAGCACAACGCTGACGACGATGGCCAGATGGTGGAGAGCGAAGGCCCGGGATCGGTCCTCGGGGGAACTCTTGAGGGACAGGTATCCCCGGAAGAGCATCTGACTGCCTGAGGGGGGAATGGGATAAACCGAACATCTTGAGCTTTGAACAGGTCTATGCAATTCCTTAAACGAAATGCAGCATAATGAGGTTTGTTAATTTTAATATTATTTGCTACTGCTTCACAAGTAGATCTGTCTAGTACTGATGATGATAAAATTACGAGAGAGAAAAGCGTGAAACTCACTGAATCCCATGCCGAAGATCAGGTAGCACACGAGGAGGAGATACCGTCGGTTGTGGGGGAAGTACTCGACGGAGAGGTAGAGGATACAGCCGATGAACGAGATGAACCGACCGACCAGAAGGGGGTATCTGGGGAATAGATAGGGTTCTCACACACAATCTAGCGAGTGCGACGCGAAATTTCGTGAACTACCTATGAATGCGTTTATTTTTTCATTCATAAGGCCATTCATAAGGATCAAGAGTCTACTCAGGATTCATCGTCACCTCGGACTGAGAGGGTTTATTTGAAGAAGATTTGAAGTTCCTAACCTCTCCTATCTATATCAACTGCCCCTCCTTTGGACCCCAATCCACTCATAGTCCTGATAAAGGTGTAAAACTAAAAAAGGCCATTGTGTCCGTTTTGTAAATTGACAGATGCAAAGCTGAGAACAACTCAGAGAAAGTAGCTCATACAGATGAAGACTCACTTGATGACCTTCTTCTTGTGCGACCAGATGGCGAAGATGAGGATGAAGGCGATGTGGCCGAAGCGGGTGACGGCTGTGACAGCGCCGAAGAACGACGACGTCGCCTCCGGGTCCAACTGACGAAGAATATTAATAATAGTAGTAATCATAGTAGTAATATAATAATAATTTAATAATAATAGTAATCTATAAATATTAGTAGTAGTAGTAATCTATCACCGCAAGTGTGCATGACACAGTGTTCTAAATGTTAAGCGAACGAGCCAAAATGCTCAGGATACGGTGTTTTCCGTGCGAGAGTTCCTACCGAAATCAGGGTTATTTTTCGTCATCTCGTTCTCTTAACATTTTCACTGTTGTCAGAACACTGTGATGAGCAAGGGATGGCGAGAGAACGACTACTTGTGATGCGCACTTGCTGTGACAAATGATTTTCGAGAATTTACTTTTATATTATTTGAAATCTTGTAACATACTTTGCGGACTCTCTGAAACATAGCATGAAAATGTTTCTCATCTTTTCTGACTCTGTAGGTATTGGTAAGATATAAGTGTACACGTGTTATGTAGAGAGGTCAAGAAAGCCTGATATCCAGTCTGTTCCTTCAATGTTCCTTCGCTTTTTATTGTGCACTGACAATGAGTGAAATTATACCAACCTTTTGGTATAATATTTACCATTATGCATTGCAGGTATATTTTATACCAAAAGGTTGGTATAAAAATATATAGTAGAGAAAAAAGGTAGATATAATCGTTCCGGGTGTAGCGCTGATTCCAGTGCCTTTCAAAGCGATGTAATCAACTTCTAGTTTGTATCATGAGAAAGTCGAGATGTTACTGATCTCAAAACCATATCCATGTTTCCGATATCTTTTTTGTGTAGAATGGCACTGTTTCAAAGTGCGAAAATTTCGTTAAACACCGTAGCGGCGGAATCACGAATTATACGTTCCGTTTTCCTCGACTATACCAGGGTACCCCCCTCCTCGGTCTCTACCCCACCCGCTCTCCGAAAATATACCACGTGCACGCGGTCGAAATTATACCAAAAATACGCTCCCCTCCCGGTACTCCCTGTCAAGCTGTCCCTTATCGAATGCTTCTGCTTTCACTTAACATTGTATACACATAGTTCATTCCAAGTTCAGAAAGTAATATATGAGAAGGTTTGCGATGTACAATCTTTGATAGCAGTTGAGAAAACACACTCAAGCACGGACAGGGTTGTAATGCATAACATTGTTCATGAAACCCGCAACCCCTAGAAGGAAGCGGATAAAAACGGATTTAAAAATAACGAAATAACTAACTTACATCCTTTCATGCGAATAGATTGGATCGCGGTAATGATCTTTCTGAAATTTGAAAGTAGCTTTCCATGTTGATGTGGACAAAAGAATCAGTCGAGAATGAATACTTGAGAGCAAGGTCTGCTGAGATCTTCCATTCACACCTGCATTATCATTTGAGATTGCAAACATATTCAAATAATGACGACCATTCTGATTGCAGCTCCCGAACTTCTCCAGCACGTGTGATAACCAATAGCGTTCATACATTTCCTGTGCAATAGAGATAACTGCAACATCTTAAAATATAAATCTGAAAAAGAATTGTGCTCACCTTGTATCGTTCCTCGCATTTCGGTCATACCAGCCAACTCCTATATAACTGAACCGTCGCTGCTTGGAAAGAATAATTTTCGCATGATATACATCCTTCGCGATACTGAGTTAGCTCTGAAATTAAAACAAACTAATACTAAACAAGCATGATACACAACAAGTGAAGACGAGAGCAGGACTGAAATGGTGTGGGGACGCGGACCTCATGTCAACTTCACAAAGAGATGACAAAGAGATACAGTACGCGAACATTCTTTGCAAGAGTCCCTCGCTTTCTCGTCCCCGAAAATGTACCTAACTCGAGGTCATGAAAATATACCAGCATGTTGGTATAGTCCCCAATACCCTCCAAATTATACCAATGTTTTGGTATATAGCTGCGAGGTGTCCAATTTATGTAAGGTATAATTTGCCGGCGAAATATTACCAGGTATATTTTCGCTCAGTGTACTTTTATTTTTTAGAGGAGATGGTTACCCTGCTAACGTCACTGCGCAATCTCTGAAGACAACTTCCTTTTCGGAAACAAAAGATCGAGCAAACTGTTTGCAAGATTTAAACAGAAAGCGAAGAAACTGGTTTGGATTGGTCAAGTGATACTTTCATGAGGACGACCTTTAGAAGTTCAGTACATTAGGGTTTGAAAACCAAGCGCGATTAGCATATTTATCGTCTGACTCTCTTCCTCCAGATTTTTTTCGCAAGATGCGACGCGCGCGCGCCGCGCCCTATAGTGCGCGTGAATGTAGTTTGCGTGGACGCGTCTTACATTTTAAGTGGGCGTGAATGAAGTTTTGGTGCGCGTCTCCCAGTTTCCCATCGCGCGTCTTACAGTTTAGTCGCGCGCGTCTTGCGAAAAAAGTCTGGAGTCATTCTTCCACGCTCCTCATGCCGTCAAGCTAGTAAATTGTGGGCCGTGTTTAAAACACTTGAAACAAGGCCATATCTCGGCTGGCAAAGGAAAAGAGTTCTGGTTTTAATTTTTGGAATCCTCAGGACGAGATCTATTTGTGTATCAAGTTTGGTGATGATTAGCTAACTTTAAACCGGTTAAAACGGCTTTTATTTTAGAAATTATCGCAATCCCTGTTCGAACCTCTCCAATGCTACATTTTTACGTTTTAAAGGTCTTTAATCTTGAGGTATCGTTACCAAACTTGATACACTAATAGATCTCGTCCTGAGGATTACAAAAATTCCGACCAGACCTTTCCCAGCCGAGATATGACCTTGTTTCAAGTGTTTCAAACACGGTCCACAATTTACTAGTTCGACGGTAGCTCTCTCGGTCTCATAATGCAATTAAAAGGCCTGGTTTTCAATCCCTACAGTACATCAATGCGGAAGCATACGTAGATTTACAGTTCGTGCGTTGTTGAAGGCTAAGCACTTCTTACTCTTTATCTGCATTTTTTTCCAGTGAAACCATCTCCTTTCAACGATAGTACAGCTTGAAAATCGAGATCAATATCAGACTAGTGAAGATTTCGACTAGACAAGGTTTCCAGTTTGTTAGAAAGATTGATCGGTAGCCCGTACCACATATTAGGCGAAAGAGCGTGCGGAAGTGAGAGATTCTTCAGACAAATCGGATAACGAAGTAGCAGACATATCTTTTTTTCACTGATGCTGATGTATTCGTCTCTTAGTAGTTGGCTCTAAATCATTTCTACTTCTCATGAGTTTTAGGCAGCACAGATCAACCCTGCTTATTCTTCCCTCTGACTATAGACTACCTGTTGTTCGGCGAATGCTCAGGATCACACTGAGACTTTCGAGGATATCTGGACAGAGCAGAGCGCCGACGGCAGAGTTGTCAGAGACGCAGAGACAATTAGAGGAGCAATTCCATGATAATGACGAGCAAGCGCGAACGATGAAGGCATGAATCACGGCACTGTGACGACCAGTGCACTTAAATATTGGTCTGGCCGCGAATGTTTCTGATCTCTGCCGAGGTACATTTTTTCTATTTATTTATCTATTTATGGAAATGTATGCAAATTTTCCTGGAATATTCGAAGCTAGCTTACCGTCTTCATGTAGGGCCACTCTCCCATGCCCGAGATGTGGTGTTCGACGGAGCACAGCAGAAGGATAGCATTCGCGATGATGACCGATCGCCAGTCCGTTTTCTCAAATTCATATTTCTTCAGTATTTCAAAATATTGCTTTGTGTTTTCGTTTCAACGATCAGTGCACATTGTTGCCAATATTATAACCAGAAATGGTGCAATGAAGAGGGAGGAGTGCGTCCCCTGTATAATTGTCCAAAAACGGTGCTGATCTGTCTCCCCTCCCACCCCGCTTTTAGTATTGTTGTTGTCTTTGGTGATTGTTTTGCGAACGACGGTGGTTGAGTAATCATGAAAGGATCTATCGCAGTGTATCGGGGAAATTGAAAGACGAGTCACTAAGATGGGAATCGTCGGTAGGCAGAATTCTTGAATAATTCAATAGTGCCCGTTTAAAAATGCAGAATAAAAATATTTAAATGTAGATTTAAATAGTGACAAACCTGCTTGTCGGCGCCCTTCTCCGCAACGCTGAACGAGGTGACCGTCGAGGAGGGATGGAGAGAGGCGGCAGACGAGGTCTCCGACATCCCGAAGATGGAAGGGGGGGAGGGGAGGAGGGAAGAGGTTGGATTACTGTAAGGGAGTACGGTAGGCGGCAGATATTTAGCGAGAAGGGAAGGGGATTACGATAAGCGGTTAAGATAAAATGGTAGACAAGTACGGGGAAAATCTTGCAAGGATGTGGAATAAGGATAAAGCATTTTGCAAGATGAGAATGCAGCAAAGCTTCGCCAAAAGGAAGCAAGAGCTGAGTAATGAGTACTATGTGATAGAAGAAAGGAAGATGCGGTAGGGTCACCACCCGTTTAAGGGGTACAATTGACGTGTGAGGAGGAGGGGAGAGGCGGAGGAACGGAGAGCATTAGATACGGACAGAACCCGTGAAGACGAGCCAAACAGAGCGAGGGTGGAGAGGGAGGGAGCGGAGTGGAGAGAACATCAGACAATACAGAAGGGGAATAAGACTTGGCGCGAGAAAACGCTCAGAGTTAAGGCGATAACATTACGCAGTCCCCTTGTTCAGGTGTTTACCAATCCAGTACATATGGTCGCTAAAGAGGGGAAAGGAGGATCCGACCGCTCAACAAAGTGCCTATGAGTCACGCACGCATTGGAATTCATTGGTATCATCGGGAAAGTGAAGGAAAGGAAATGATGAGTAGGGTATCGGAGTAGAAAGGCGGAAGCGGAGTGTGGAATTCACGAAACCGGTAGTGCTGGACGGACTGTTGGTTTGCGAGGAAATATCAACCATAGATCTAGAAGATATACATTTTCCT
This sequence comes from Micoletzkya japonica, assembly GCA_900490955.1. Taxonomy (NCBI): domain Eukaryota; kingdom Metazoa; phylum Nematoda; class Chromadorea; order Rhabditida; family Diplogasteridae; genus Micoletzkya; species Micoletzkya japonica. The sequence continues at coordinate 279,068 of LS901633.1, read as the reverse complement.
AGTAAGCAAAATTTATCGACCAACACCTTGGGAGTACACCATGAAAAAAACTTTTGTTAAACTGAGAGAACGTGTGTCGGCGGTGACCAACGAATTAGTAAGTATTTGTAAAGGGGCTGCAACAACAAAAAGAATAATCTCATGCTAGCGAAGAACTGCTGTAACCAGGAAAATTAAATGTTGATAATACCGAACAGAGTATGCCTCATTTTAGGTCCTCGTTTTAAACAGAAACTTTTTTCTGGTCCTCATTTTAAACAGAAACTGTAACCTAAGTAAACATAGGCCAAATGAGATAAATGAGAGGATAAGGCTTAGAAGAGAAACTGATCAAAATATCGCGGGAATTCAAATTCGACGGAGAAGTCTGGGCAAATTGCATGTAACAACTCACGTGTGCGGAGGGGGAATCTCCACTCGAAAACAGGATCTCCACGAGAATGACCAATAGAAGGAATAGACATAATGATTGTGAGATAGAAACAAGATAGATAAATGCAGATCTCTTTCACTGCCATACCCCTATCTCCCCTTACATCTTCACCATTTGAAAGGAAACAATGAAGATATGAAGATATGCTTACCACCCAGGTCAACTGTATCTCTACCTTCTTATCTAGATTATCTCTACTATCTCTATTATCTAGACTCTACTATCTCACGCTCTTCTTCTTCCCCTTCCCTTCAACTTCCCGTTCCTCCCCTTTCTTGCCAGCCCCGGCCGATTCGTTCACGTTGACCGAGCAAGGAAGAGAGGAGGGGAGGTGGAGAGAGAGAAGCGAGGAAACGGGATATAATTGAGTGTGAAGGGGTGTTGGTCATTGGAAGAGTTCATAACCTTTTGACGTATCGATGAATAATCGACGGTGATGTGACCTGGATCGAGCGCGACATGTCAACGAAAAACATTGAAATTAATTTTCGCAAAGACAGCGGAGCTAAAGTAAAAAAAAGTTCGATGTTTAATTGTAATGCTCATTCTACAATCAAATTCTTTATCCAGCGCAAAACAGTCTAGCGGTATTAGCTACAAGTGTTTCATTCTGGTACACTTGACTCTTGTTATTTGATCTTTTCGCTCGACAGTTCAGGCTGAAAACAAGGTACCAGAATGAAGATTCTACAACGGTAGTCCAGTATTCCTATCTATGTGTTTGAGCGGTGTGACATGGGATGAGACGGGCTATTGACGAGAAAGCAACCAGAGTGTTAGTAAGCATCTTCATGATTGAACGCTTGGGATGACTATCGATTGGTGGCTGACTCACAAAAATTGCATTGAAACATGAGACATTATGGGAAGCATTCATTCCAGAAATCGTCGACATTTGATAGAAGCGTTTGCCGAAATGATTACTTCCGAAATGTTGTCACACAATCTTGAAGCCTGATTGCGCTTTCAGCACCTACAGTAATCCTGATCAAGTAGTACTGTAAAAGACAGATAGTGGTATGAAAGTAAGAGTTGTGCAGACCAATCACTTTGATTTTTTTCGAATGAAACAAATGAGTTTCAAAATGATTCGACTGCAAAATCCTAGCAAAATTGCATCAGAATCGGGTAATACGAATGACAATGATAGTGTATGGCTTAGCTTATGCTTTCAGTAGACGGTTATGAGCGATTTGAGTGAGCGATAACATGGGCAATACAATGCATGATAGAGTGTGGCTTGCACATACGCAGATCCACCACATAAACCAGGTTGTAATATGTAGTTTGCACTCCACAAACTACACTCTAGTCTCGCCTCCACTCTAGTCTACACCCATTTGGGACGGGCGGTGGTCTGGCGGAGGGGGCGGGGCTTCTCGGCCTCTCCCCGCGAGATGGAGGGACGACTCGCGTCGAGGGCTCCCGTGGTGATAAGGGAAGGGCGGGAGGCAGTCGAGGGCGGACGGAGGGTCTGTGGATAGGGGGGACTCATCACTTTCTCACCTCGTTTCCCACTTATCTTTCTGTGTTCGTAGGCTTCTCTTTTTCAGCCTTTTTCGCAAAGGGAACCCTAGGTAGTCTGTAGGGGGGAGGTTTCCGGTTATCTTTCAGGCTTCAATTGTTACAAAAATGTCGTCAAAGCAGCAGTGACATTTTCTGCTTAAAAATTCAAAAGATAGTTACAGCATTCTTGATATATATATAACTTAGGCCACGCCGATCCGCGGAATAGCTACCGTACCATTCGTATCTGCGCCTGCTCGGCTACCGTAACCGGGACGGACCGTCGGGGCGCGGCTGCGGTGCGGGCGCGCGGAGGCTGCGGAGTACGCGATATGTGCGGGAGAGAGGGACGCGGCTCCTTCTGGAAAGGGGAGGAGGATGTACTGCAGCCTATTCTCTCTTACTTCTATGTACTACGTATTCCACATACTACCTATTCGATAGATCACTTGCTGAAGTTGTCTATTTTCAACTAGGTAGAGCATTCCATTCAGGTGCGTTGATATTACGATTTTTTAATTATGCTTCACAATCAATAGGTAGATAAAAACTTTAGTGCTACTATCGTTCTCATTGTCTTCACGAACCTTGCTACTCGGCACGGATGTCTGCCTGTTGGGAAGGGGCGGTTTCCGGGCGGTGGAGGGCGGAGTCCGCGGGGTTACGGTAGCCTTCGTGGTGGGAGCCGAGAAGGTCGACGGCAGCTGCCGCTGCCGAAGGGGAGACGGCGGAGGGAGGCCGGTCGGCTGGAGCCGGGTCTTGGAGCTGGGAAGTGGACCGAGGCCGGGGCCGGAGTGCGAGTGGCCGAGCCGGGAAGTAGTAGGCGGACTGGGCGTTTTGACCGACACCGTACGCGGCACGACCTGGGATGGTAAATTGCAGAATTAGGGTCATACTTTTGAAATTGGGCCATCCCGGTAATATTTTAGAAGGAAAAGGGCAGCCCCGTGTTCGTTTCCCCTCAATTAAAGCATCTTTGAACGGAAGAGATTAGATTTCCTAGCTTCTGAAGTTGTAGGCTCACCCTGGCACTCATGACAGGCGACGTGGCCGGTCCGGCTATCCGCGTCCGGGGATTAGTCGGAGAGACGGCCGGACTGCTGCTACTTCCCGGATTCGTCGGCCGGCTGCCCGCCTCCGATTGCGTGCTGTGGCTGGTGGACGGCGGCGGTTCCAGAATCTGAAAGATCGCTTTCCGGATTATTTATATGTCCGATTCAATAATACATTTATCGGAAGATCACTGTGAATGTTCGATCGCAAACCGTATTCAATCTCAAGAGGCCGTTGGCAGCAATAATTTTAAAAATATAAGCTTATCCCGACCTTGTGCGGGTTCTCCTTGGCATCGGAGTCGAATCCCTCGTCGGACGATTTAGGAGACACGGAGGAGGAGGTGTCTGCAAAGCTGTTGATAGAGGGGAAATATAATAGACGGGGTATAGGTAGTCGTTTCTAAAATAGGCAAAAAATGTCTAAACGTTCAGTTTCTCTGGTAGTTGCCCACACTCTGTTCACAGAAATACCACGATCATGTTCATATGTGTGTAACCATAATGGCTGCAATTCTGTTAACAGAATGGTTGTCCTATGCCCCGTGAAGCAGCTAATTACGTTTACATTATGGCATACTCTCTGTTAGCAGAGAGTATCCAAAATTATAGTAGCCTCACTCAAATGGAGACCCATAACCCTCGGTTGGGGTGGAGGGGATAGGAACAAGTGAGACACATTATTTACATGGATGTATCCCGTGTATCTCGGAGATGGAAAATAAAGCTGCATCCCACCCCTATCGAACAGCGCAACCTAGGCCAACCAGGTTTGACGGGGAGGAGGGGGTAACTTCCTATTTCTGTAAACATAATGGTGAATTTCCAATTCTGTTAACACCGTGTAACACCCCTTATTTCTGTTAACAGAGTGTGGGCAAATACCAGAGTTGTCGTCACTAAAGGAAACAAGCTTTTCTCAACAATTCGGTTTCGGGTTGGTGATATGAATGGAGAAATCGTACGCGGACTCGCATCGTGGACCTCGAGAAGGATGGAGGGCTCGACCATTTCCTGCGCAGAGTAGTATTGACAAAAAAAAGTTCCGTTATATAATAAACTCATTCCTATTTCGTCTAACACTCTTCGCTCGGAAATAGGTATGAGACGACTGACGGAACATTTTCCTCAACCGTACATGTCAGACTGACAGGAGATTTCGCTAACCAAATGAGTTATGTTTCATGGCCAGTATAGATGCGCTGGCTTCAGTTATTCTTCGCTTAGTAAAAAGAGCAATACGAAAAAAGAAATTTTCCAGCCAAAAGTTGTACCTCCTTGCACTCATTCGGATGCTCGTTGAGAATCGATGGAATGTCCACGGTTTCCGACCGCTGAAGCAACGTCGAACGACGGCGTATGTTCTGCAGAACAAATTTCAGAAACCCCAATTTTTTATTTTTTTTATCTTTAGCTATGAATTAATATCTCGTTCAAACCGTTTAATAGACACAACAACCTTGCTTTATAAACATTTTATAGAATATTCGATAGTATTCTTATCGTCCGAAGAGCAATATGCCTACCACTTGGGTCCGTCCGCCCTCCAGATCCTTCAGATACTCCTCCAGATTCCCATTTGCCGGACACGACGGTAGCGCCGACCGGCGCCGTATCGATCCGCCGAAGACCTGCGCATTATTTCAAGTTTGAATTCCCGCCGAACTCTCCCGCCATTTTCCGAATTCAAATCGCTCACCGATCGCTTGTCCCTCAGAAGGACCTTCTCCAGACAGTCGTCCCCGTCCTCTCGCGAAAGCAACGAAGTGTTCGAGCGCTTGCGAGGCCTGCACAGTGTTAATATTGTCAATTCTAATATTCATATTTCCGCTCCGCCGATTGCATGTAGCATACAGTGCACAGCCAAAAGTGAAAATATACGAAGGAAGAAGGAAGGATGGAACTTTCTCGTCAATGATACGTCAATGATCCCGTCTTACTTGTCAATTCGCAGTTCGACGGGAGCACTGCCCGGTTGCTGGATGAGCGTGCACGTAGCATTCAGCGAGGCTGACTTGGCTGCTCTGGCCTAGAAGGAACGAGTATGCGCGATTTCACGAAGAAACACCATTTCATTACATCGGGCATTTCATCATCATGCCATATCAGCTTGTTGCGGATGACATGACCGCTTTGGTGAAATGGGTTTTTGCCAAATTTACGGCCTCATTCGGGCAGGGCACTCAAATATGCTACATGTATTGTTGTGGTTTTTTATAAACTAAGAATTCTTAAGCGCATATCAACAAATGAGCGCATTCCCACCTCGTTCTCCCTCGCCGCACCCTGCAGTCTGGCGACGAAGTGTGCGACGATCTTCAGCGTCTCCTCCACCTTCAGCGAATCGTCGCAGAAGTGCGTCCTGCAAATTTGCATAAATATTTCCTTTTATGCAAATTAGAAAGTCCACTTATTGATATTTTATCTCTCCCTAAGTCACCTCAATCTCGTCTGTTCCGCGGAAAGCCGAGTGAGTGAGGATTCGATGTCGCGGACCACGGCCGCGCAGTCCGTCTGAAAGTTTTTAAAAAATATATTTTATGGTTTACAAAATTATGTTTTCCCTGAAAGTATGAATTAACCAATTCAATAGTAATATCAAAAAAATCAATTGTTTGTTATATGCCGACCTCCAGGAAGACGCGTTCTCCACTGAAGAAGGCCTCCCCGTCCCTCGCCCGGATCCTCTCCGCCAACCCTCCCCTTCTCTGCCTCAGCGACTCGAACTCGCTCCGTACGAACTCCACCGATATCCTGCCACGAACGCTCGGTTTACGGTAGCCACGTAAATACCATTTTCGCCTGACCGCATTCGGGGTCAGGATTTAACATATAATAAATGAAAAAATATTACTTTGCAGCAGTCGGCAGTGTGGGCAGCTCACGTTCCAGGTCTTTGACACAATCCGCATCGATCTGATATATTCATCTGTTCTTATAACTTTTAACTTATAACTTTTATTTATATGTGCGAAAATATCTTGCTAAATATATTTATTTTGAATTTTTTCTCGGTTTTATATTTTCTCGATTTTGTTATCATCAAGGCCACACAATAGTTGCACTTATCGGCGGCCTGAAACTTAAAGGGACATGGAAGCGAGAAATTTTGTGAAACCAAACATGGCCACACTTCTAGAATATGTTTCTGAGACGATAAGAAAGATAATAGCGTTTGAAAAATATTTTTAAAAAATTTCTGGAGCGAGAAATATTTATTTGTTCCGGGAATACCTCGATGCCATTTGCCTCGTTACTATGCGCTAAAGGCAGTAAGACTGCGCCTTGGCTGGGAAACGATTTTTAGGATATCTCGCGAAGTAGACATTTTTGTGCACTCTGGTTTTGATTTCTATATTATTTAGGCGATAAACTTTCATATGAAAGCCAATCTTTTTTGGCTTCCATGTCCCTTTAACTAAAAAAACCCGCAAACCTGTGCCAGGTAGTGCAGCAGCGATGGCGTGCTGTCCTTGGCGCGAGCCGCGCGCACGTCCGCAACCGGAAAATGGACTGCAGTAGGTCCGGATTTTAGTTCTGCGACAAATCCCGGCTTCGCTTACCTTCCATAACGAGTTGAGCTTGAAGCCGGCGGCGTTTCCCTGTCCATTCCCGTGGTTGAGATAGTTTCCGATACGGACGATGGTGAGGAGGAGACGACCGAGGGCACGGGAGTTGATCAGTTCTGAGGGAATCGAGTCTTCATTTATTCATCTACAGATAATCCATAGATACTGGTAGGGCTCCTACGCCATCTTCTAATGCTGTGAAAGCTTTCCATTTGCCACATTCTATCGACTAAGCTTCAACCGATCTTCAAACGCTTGTTCACATTGATTAGTGACCAGTAGAGCATTCCATTCGGTTCTTTTTATGCATATGCTTTCGACGCGTCCCGTCAGAAGCAACGAAACATACTGATCAACAAGACCCGAATGAAACGCTCTGGTGATCAGTGACCGTCAAACAGCCATAGCAAACGCAAATCTTGGCAACTCGCCAAGTCCACCAGCCAACCTTGGATAGCCGACTGCAGGCACTCTAACAACGGCGCGATCTCCTCCGTGCCCGAGTAGAACTGCCGGCGGAACAGCAGGCATTCGAGTCTGGAAGAGGTCAAAGATCGAAGATCAAAAATCAAAGATCAGATATCAAAGATCAAACCGCAGGGAGTAGTCGGGGACGGCGATGAGCGAGATGAAGAAGCGTTCGGCGGGCGCCAGAAGGCTGACGTCACCGGTGTAGCCACGCAGCACGGCCACCTGTGAAGAAGCTAAATTTACACCAACCACCACCTTGTGAATTATTCACCAATGGAACCTAATTCACCAGCCGAGTGAAACGAGGAGGAAACTACATCTTTAGCTACGGATAACATGATAACGTCCACAGTTAACAACTAGTTGTTGTTACCAGGGGAAAGATGCAAAGCATCGGGGAGTAGTAGAAGAACGCTTCGCAAATCGGCTAATCTCCAGCAGCTTTAGCAGCAAGAAAATCGAAGTTGGATAGAAATTCGTAATAAGATTGAAAGTAACCATTTCCCTCACTCACTTCTTCCTGATCGGGCAAGACAGCTGCCAGACCGGAGAGGATCTCTCGGGGGGCGGTGTCCCGTCCGGAGCGAATATCGTCCACGAGCAGTTCCGGGTCCTGCAACTAATCTTCGGGTTACGGTAGACTTCGGCTAGGCGAATTTTTGCAGTGTTTTGTAGTAAATAATAGCATTCAAATGGGTTGTTGGGCAGTAGCTTCCCAGACATTCATTAGATAAAGGGAATAGACTGAGAAAGATCAGCTATATAGGTCACCTTGATCTGCTTCAGAAAGATGTTGGCCTGCAGACTTCTCTTCGGGCAGAGAAGGTCGACCGACTCTTTCTTGTGCGAAGCCTCAAACATTTCGAATTTATCGTGTAAAAATTATTTTTTCCTTGAAATTTTTTAATGTAAAAAACAGAGCTATCTAAGGTTAGGCAAAATACAAAAGATGATTTGCGGGAGTCCTAGGGATCGAGCATTTTTCGGTTGTCCTTCAACCAAAACCAGAGAATGGAAAGATACTGAAAGATATGTTTTTCATCATAGTTTGATATCTTGATTATATCGAGATTATTGATGGACGATAATACCAGAGGAGGGGACTTTGATATGTAAACTGAAACTGATACATAGCCCGTCCAGCCCCCCCCCCCCCGACCGTCAATCCACTATTGCTTACAGTGCTACTCTGTGACCGAGGAACGGCCGGGACTGCGGGCAGTTCGGATATGCAGAAGAGCGATTCGAGCGCCGAGTAGTTCACCTCGATATCATCTTAAATTCAAACTTTTTCCCGCCCTCCCAAATTCAAACTTTTTCCCGCCCTCCCAAATTCAAACTTTTTCCCGCCCTCCCAAATTCAAACTTTTTGATGACGTTGCCCGCATCCAGATGTTGGTGGTCTGCGGCACGGCCACCTTGCCGGCGGGGATCTTGTTCCACTGAAAATTTGCATTTTTAAATTTCGATTTTGGCGGGAAAGCGGAAACCTGGAGCGACCGCAGCTTCGTGCCATGGCTGGGTGTTGCTTTCGGCCGCATCGCCTCGGGAAGGTCCACCTTTAGTAACCAGGTTTTCAAAAGAAAAAGGTTTAGATACTTTTTGCTGGTTAAACAAACACTAGATATTTTTGTACTCTGTCGAATGGAAGAGTTCACATCTCTGGATCATATGATAGCTGTTTTCCTTCCCTTATTATAGTGGAATAAACCGGTCCGTCCGTTGCTTCCATTACAAAATGAGTTTAATTCTCTTACTTTTGCACACTCCGACGGATCTTTTTATTCCACTACAGTCTTTATCACTCAATCTCTAGGCATGCCTCTTTGACCAAAGGAAGCGGTGGAGGCGGAGGTGGACCGGATACTGTAGTAGATTGAGAGGGCGAGGATAGGGGAGGGGCACGGGGTACGGTAAGGGTGGGAGGAGGAGGAGGAGGTGGGGGTAGTGGAGGAGCAGGGGGGATGGTAGAGGGAGTGGGAGGGGGAGGGGACGGAGAGGACGAGGCGGAGGAAGAGGGCGGAGAGGGAAGGGGCGAGGGAGAACTTCCGATGAGGTTGTCTGCAAGGGTTTTTTTCGTAATTACGGTCTCATCTTATATGCTATTTTCTTACTTAATGATTTTTTATAAAATATCTGTTCGCTTCAAAAGTATCATTCAAAGGTATGATGCCATGCCACCGGAGATGATTAGGTTTGAGGCAATTTTTTTATTTGTGGTAGTATATTTTTATTCGAGGCGAATTGGAGGACGTTGTAGTAATGGGTCGGTTTCCTGCGCCTATTTATGTGAAGCTTGAAGCGTATCATATGATTATTTCGCATCTGCTTTTCACTTGCTAAACTGACCATTATTGTCGACGCTCAGCGAAGTGGAAGATTTGATGCGTTGGATGACAGAACGTACCGTAACCTGAGTGCACAAATAATTTTCTTCAAGGAGGTCCTGACAGATTCAATTAGTTTCTCTTCTATGCTCTTGCATTTGTACTGTAATCTTTTACCAAATGAACAAGATGAGCTTATTGTTCACTTTTTGCTAGAGCTCCGCTATTACAGATTCCATGGGAGTTGTCCTCAAAAACGGAACGATTTAATACTTTTGCTGGAAATAATAAACTATTCCCGCTGATCACGGCATCTAATTGAATCCTTAGGTGTGACCATGCCAGGGATTAGTGGAATCGTAAGAAAATTGAAGCCGGAGAGGTAGATCAGCACACGCATTTACATAGACAGTTCGCAATCGTTCATACTTTTGGTCAACTTTCGTGGAACATGAAATATCTGCTCCTCCAAAGTTACCAATTATCCTCCAATCCTACTATATATTTAACAAAGTGCTCATAAGATTGAGATCGAGGCTCATTATTCTTCTCAATCTTATACTTTTAGGTCGTCGAATCAGTCTTACATTTTTTTCGTGGGTTCTTCAAAGGACTCGTAACTCAATCAAGCTCATTGCCACTGATAAAGCAGTAAAGAATGAAGAGAAGGAGAGATGGAGAGAATGCAAACTTATTCATTCATCGTAGTCTATTGTCCTGATCCGAAGATAAACCCGTTCTCCCGCGTGTGAGGTTTGAGATAATCATATTCGTAAGATTGAGGTAAGATTTGAGGTAAGATTGAAAATGATATGTGATTGTTCTTTGAATCTTGATTTTAAAAGATTAATCTTACTCAAAAGTAATTTTCTGGAGAGATAAAAATCATTCTGGCTGGATTGAGGAGCAGATAGCGGATCTCTACTTTTTGCCATTGCTGTATTCGCAGTTCTTAGAGAGTTCCTAAACTGTCTATCCATCGATATATCCCCTACCGTATCGTGGGCAGTCGCTATGAGACCCAGTAACTCCTCGAGCAATTCCTCCTTATCATCCGTACTTAGCAAGCCCTCGATCGTACGGAGCAGCTCTACGGATTTCTGCAAAATCTCCTATTATGAAAATTTAAGTGTTAATTTAAATTGAAGCTTTGATCACTTTATCTATGATTGAAGGTATTGAACGGTCATGTCGATGTTCAATACCCTCAATCACAGTACTGCCGCATATTATCATGCAGCATAACCTTTATTTCCTCTTCTCTCCAAGCTAGAACCCGCGAATCGATGCCGATAGCCGATTTTCACCGGTTACGTTTCACCCCCAACATTGTCGGAATTACTTCTCCTAATACGTATGGAGTGAAACATAACCCCGGAAAAAGTGCATAATTGGATTGAACGGTATCGATTCGCAAGCCCTAATCTCCAAGCCATGTTTCGATCTCTCTCCCCCCCCCTTCTCCAAGTTTCTGACTCAACTCTCCACTACGCATGTCACAGTATACTGACGCATTCTCTAGCACACATGCATACATGTAAATATCACAAAGATGGCCTTTGATAGCCGTGCCATTTGCCGGATGGCAGAACGAAAGCTTTTACAGTAGTGTAGGTGAATCACTTTCTGCTCGAAATTTTAGCTTTCCGCATAGAACTGGTAATTTTACAATTGAATAGCTAAAGTGGTGGGCCTTATCATAAGTATGTTTGGTTCTGTAAAATAGGAAACCTCACCACCATCTTGCCGCACGCGCGGCACAATCCTGTGTGCGGGAGAAGCGGAGTGTTGGCTGAAAGCACACGATTACCGTAAAACATAAAAATAATAACATAAAATAATAATAATAAAGACTCCTCAAATCAGTTCACGCAGGCCATGTTTGGTAAAAAAATTAGCCAGACATAAATGAACGGGAATAAGCGGATGGATAGAGAAGTTGAATAAGAGGAGGAACAATAATAGGACGGGCGGGAGAGAGTTTAACATAGCCACGAAAAGCCGCGCTATAGTCATAAGCAGGAAAAGCGGAGAGGAAGACATCTGGTCAAAGGGGAGAATAAGTACAGATGAGCAATGCTATGGTGAAGGCAGGGATCAAGGAGAGGAAAGGGCAGGGAAAGGGGGGGGGAGAATATATAGTTAACCCCCGAGGCGATGAAAGACCCCTGAGGCTAGGAAGGGGGGGCAAAAAGGAGGGGAGGCTTTGAGGGTGATTCGACCGGGATGATAGGGGAAAGTATGGAGGGGCTGGACAGTAGCCAGAATTAGGGTAAGAGGAAGCAACGAGGGGCGATTATATACGTGAGTAGTAGAGTACTGTAAGAGAGTTCTTTTGACTGCTATGCTTCATAGTAAAACCAGAACTCGCTTAACGTCAAAATTAAGCATTACTGTTAAAGGAGCCGGCCCACGAGTACGCTAATTGTAAGAACTGTTGAAGAGAACTGTTCCCAGTCCTTGAATACTTCGCCTCGGGCACAGAATGATATCACGACAGGCAGACGGATAGAGGGATGTAAAGATGGAACGACAAACATTCGTGAAGATAACTGTGAGAAGGGGAGGAAATAAAAGGCGGAATAAAAGGGACGAGGAGAGAACGTGGATGAGTCATGTGGAGAGTAAGCAAAGACTCCGCCCGGGGCAGAACTATCGCGAACTGATTTTAGCTCTTCTAGAAAAGAGAGAAACCATTAGAAGTAAGCAGATGAAAGTAGCGATATGGACAGCGTAAGTTTCCATATAGAAGTGACCCTGGGGGCCTTTTATGGGTACAATTAGGGGAATGTGAAGAAAGCCGTCGGACAAATGATGCAATCACGCAGGAGTTCGATTTACCCGGGTCGACCTATATCCCGGAACGGATATGACTCGAGGGGATTTTATAATAGAGAATCTCGGGTAAGAGGCCGCCGGCTAATTGGTGGGGGGATAGAACGAACGCTCTTGCAGCAGGGCTATTCCATATTATCATTTAGAACTAGATACATTTATAGGCCAATATTTCTAAAAATCTACTGACGGACCGGACCAACACATGCATTAGCATAATTCATGTATTCTATTGTATACATGAATTATGCTAATGCATGTATACAATATGGAAAGGCGAGAGAGTGCGCAAAAGTGAGAGATTGAGACTCATTTTGTAACGGAAGAAACTGACGGATCGGTTTGCGCAAAAGTGAGAGATTGAGACTCATTTTGTAACGGAAGAAACTGACGGATCGGTTTATTCCACTTTTTTGATAGTGGAATAAACCGATCCGTCAGTTTCTTCCGTTACAAAATGAGTCTCAATCTCTCACTTTTGCGCACTCTCTCGCCTTGTATTCGGAACGATTTTCCGAGGGATCTTTTCGATCCACTGTAGTAAATGAGTCAATCGCAAATGTGCCCTGCATATCTTCAGCCTCTTCTCACCGTCCTCTCATTCGCAGATCACAATGTTCTGGCAGCAGCGTAAATGTTAAGTGAACGAGATGCCAAAGATTAAAGGGCTCCTCTGAGCACATAGCTATACCTCAAGAGGATATTTTGAACAATCCTTCAGTTTTGTCCTTTTCAGAAGACAAAGTCTTCATTCCTTCAATAAACGATGCCTACGAACCAGACCGCTCGCGCTACAGTATTCACGAAATGAAATTCGTATTCGCGCGGTCCCTGAAGAGGAATGTACCTAACTTTGCATACATCTTCTCGCCTAATTTAAACAGCGGGAAATGGCGGGAAAAAGACGCAAAACTAGGATTGTAGGTTTTCGACATTGCTCTTTCAGATGACAGGAAAAAACCAGGGTGTTAAAAAGTGGTCTTGGCCGCTCCAAAAGAGAGGGGACCTTTAACCTTGATTTCAGTAGAAACTTTCGAACACATTTACTCCAATCATTTTGACTCGTTTAACATTAATTAAGAACATTGTGAGATCAAAAGACCCTTTCAACAATACGCGGGGTATCGGGCAGATTGAGGGCATCCCACGCGAAGAGGGGAAGGGCGACGAAGAAGGGAAACAAATAAGAAACGGAGAAGAGGAGGGAAAGAAGAGGGGGGGGAGAACAACGGAGGGAAAAAAGTGGGGGAAGGAGGGGGCGTACGAGTCATACTGGGAAGAAACGATCACTAATCATAGGTAGCTTTGGTTTTACTGTTACAGTTCAGGAAAATATCAGCTGTATCATTCCGTATTTCCGACGAAAACGCGAAGCGGTGCTAAGAGAGTGCTCAATAAAACCGTAAAACCGACATAAACAGCTTGCATGCAAAGAGCGAAATTACCCCAAGGCACGGCCCCGCCCAAATATCCGCAGTCGGTTTGGAAAAAAAACTGTTTTCTTGTGATACTCTGTATCTAAAAGCATTTGTCCATGCCCGTGCCAAACGGCCTCGAGAGAAAGGTTTTGGAGGGTAGAAAAGGGGCGAAAGAGTTGGGGGAATCGGTGGAGGGCAATGGTCTGTGAAGTAAGAGATGGAGAGAAGAGGGAGAGGTGGAGGGGGACGGGTGACAAAAGATATCCAGGATAACTGGTCAGAAAGGTGTTGCGAAGCCCTCGGGGCAGGAAGCTGATCGTTGGCGCTTTGCCAGCCTACAGCAGATGACCTTGACTGGCTCAATCGTGCGGAAAAGTGTCTAGCTACTATCTGGCCTGGCAACAAAAGTTGCCCTGTGCACACTGAAAAGTGCGCCAAATGGTATAACTATCTAGTATTGAGCTAATCTTGTTGCAAGCCACGGCATTCCATAACATCAAAAAGCGAACAAGATAGGTCCAGTAATAAAGTTACATTGAATAAAAAGAACGTGAGTATTACGATGGCCCGGAGACACTGTTTTGGCAGTGGCTGGGAAAGCGCTACATTTTAGAATTTAATTTTAGTTTTTTTTCCGTGCGGGACCATTCGCAAAATAGCAATTATCAATTTCGAACTACAGTTTCGCTTTTTGATATTTTTGGCTTGGTTTATGATGCTGTGAAGCCTATTGCGCACAGCCATAAAAGTAGGTATAGTGGAATAAAAAGATACGTCAGTAAACCATTCCGAATATCGGGCGAGAGAGTGTGCAAAAGTGAGAGAAGTAGAAGCATTTTGGAATCAGAGCAACGGACGGATCGGTTTATTCCACTATATAAACATCGGGGCAGACATGTGAAGGCAATACCTAGAGAGATATCAGATTGCCTGAAGTGTCTCATCCCATCCCAGCCTCGGTCTATTGGCTCGAACCGTCCACCTTCTAGATAGCTTCACCCCACCAAACTGATCAAGTCTTACTCAAACACTCCCTCCCCCCCCTTCCCTATTCCCCATTCTCTCCTCTTTCCCCTATCGTGCGTCTGCCTTCTGCGTTTTTGTTGGCTCGGAATAGCCGGATCTACGCAACTATTGAGGGGAGGAGGAGAGCCTGGAAGATGGTCTCACGGTAATTGAGATGAGGGGGGAAGGGATCAGAGAGAAGTCAAGGGGGGGGGGGCTGAATTTATCGCTTTTTTCGTGAGTTCCTTCCGATGCCAAAGTCATGTTGGGTGATCTAATCCATCTAGCCAGGCTCAAGCGCTTTAATCGTACGATACCCGATCACCTTCCTGCTAGGGAGTAGAGAGGGTCTATGCGAATTCTTTTACCACTCGTGCTTCGTTTCATATCAAATGATGACGGCTGATAGAAAACCAACACAACCGTAAAAGGGACGCTCATGCGCGTTGAACTCTGAACTCAAGTGGCAGAGGTGGGTAAGGAACGGGGAAGAAGTACGCATTAGAGAAGAGGAAGACGAACCATTCCCTCAGCCGCGCAATCACACGCTAGGCATAGGCCCCCCAAGGACGGAGAAAAGACGCGAAAGATGAGAAAACAACGAGAGACGGGGATTGATGGATAGTACTAGGTGATTGCGATGGCAAATATTTGTCCAAGCGCACTACTAATAACCCGTAGTCCATTACATGGAGTATGCTGAGATGATTAGGCGTAATGGAAATAGATTCATGAAGAGAAATAATGAGAGCTATTAATAAATTTCGCCGTGCCCGTTACTTATTCTGCTAATCAAACACAGGCTACAGTAATGCAGGTCCAGGGACGGGTCCGGGAGTTCAGGACCAGTGGTGGGACGGTGCTGATTGCCGGCTCTCGAGGAGCGGCCAAGAAACTGTACGAAATCTCTGTACAAGCCACTTGGCCCGAGCGATGCTTGGGAAACAAAAGCAGAGAGGGAAGAGGGAATGGCAGGGGAGGGGGAGAAGTGATACCCTCCGGGGTCATAAGCGAGGGAGAGGGGGGGGAAGGGCGAGAGCCAACAAGAGGGGGGGATACCAGAAGAGGGAGTGGGGAGTCTCTAGCCTGCGGGATAAGATGTCAGGATGTGTATGTTGACACGTCCTTTTCATGATCTGTGTGTAGGTGCTGAGATGGAATGGAGAGGGCGGAGGGGGATATTGGAGAGATGAGGGGAGACGACAGACCCTGCTAATTGGTGTGGTCATTGGAGAGGCTGGAGGGTATTGGACGGGTAGACAAATATGGACAGTACCTAAATGATTACACTTGTAGTAGCAATCCTTCTAGATCAATGACTACGGCTCTACAACAAGGGTGCCCGATAGAATGATAGACCGATTCCTCTCCCCTCCATTCATGCTCTCCCCCCAGCCTCAGAGACAAGCTCTCACACTATTCCCCCCCTCGGACTCGCCGTTCTCTCGCCTCTATCACGAATCAGTTCTCGCCATCATCTTCGCTCAGGATCATTCTCTCCTCTCCACTCCATCTTCTTACATGCTTCTCATGGATGGATACAGGCACGTGAATATTTATTTATATCAGGATTCTACTCTATACATACCTAGGATAAGGGTTGTATATCAGACGCTCGCTAAACTGGAATACAATCTCAACAATCTTTCGGATATCTGGCGCCTAGGTCTCATAACCGTGTTGAGCACTTTCAAAGCTAACAAAAATGTGTACTCAGCCAATTGGCATTGACTGCTTTACTCGAATCATGTGCAAAACACAAGCGACAGAAGGTGACGGAAGATGAGACATCTTCCCCCTTCTGCCGCAAAATGATTCATTCCTACGGACGGCGAAGGTC
The DNA here is from genome assembly GCA_900490955.1 of Micoletzkya japonica. Lineage (NCBI taxonomy): Eukaryota > Metazoa > Nematoda > Chromadorea > Rhabditida > Diplogasteridae > Micoletzkya > Micoletzkya japonica. The sequence continues at coordinate 262,612 of LS901633.1, read as the reverse complement.
ACATTGATGGCGAATTGTATAGCTAAGAGGGAGAGAGGGGAGAGGGAGGGGGGAGAGAAAGAGAGACTCTGAAAAAGCCCTGCGAAATCACAAGAAGCGCAAACCTCGGGGGCCCGCTTGCGGCATATACCACATACATATTTTTGGTGTGTAAGGAGATCAGCCTGAGAAGAGGAAAGAAGGGATGAAGGGAGAGGGCAGAAGTAGGGGGATTGCGGAGGAGGAATGGAGAAAGTAGGAAGTATTGAGAGCTCATAAGCAAAATAGATAATAGCTGCGCCAAAAATGATGTCACAAAGCTCCACTGTATAAGTTCTATTGCTATTTTCCAATTCCTAAAATGAATCAAGGCAATTTCTCTTTATAATGTCGGAAAACATAGTGAATATGTATCATAATATCGTATGAAAATCGACAAATGAAAAGGAATTCAATTGAAGGGAGAAGTGAATCACGCGAAACGGAGTGGAAATGCTACAGGGAGACGGTACGAGTTGTAGCTATGCTGGATCGGGTAATGAATGGAAGGAAAAAGATATGTGAAAATTTAGCTTGCAAAGTTGTTAGATTCTGTCAAGTAACGTTTCAAAAAAATATTTTTAAAAAGAAATCTCCTTTTTAAGTTTTTCTTAACAAAGGCGATAGTTGCAAGATCGGTTTATAGATCTGCAAATGTTCAAAAACGAAGAAATGAGATTGCGAGGGGGGTCGCATAGGCGCATAAATACGGAACATCTGGAGGAAAGGATGATAAGAGGACACAGAGGGAGGGCAAATATTGTTCAAATGTTATTAGTATCCCCGGTAACATGATTCTCGAGATTGCGAAGCCAAAGCGCGAGATAAAATTTAAAAATCTCTGGAAAAGAGTAGCCGTCTAGAAAAAAAGGGAATAATAAAGCGATTTTTTATTCACAATAGTTTAGCAAAAATACTAATATAAAACTAGTATAACTGCGCGGTACCCGGCGGCCCACGAAGCGTGCCGCGGTCGCTCTGCTTATGTGGTACGGAGTCGTGTGTCCGAATACGCTTCACCCCGCCTTCAGCTTGAGGGATGCCAGTGGGAGGGTGGACGCGGGGATGGCTCCCGCGGCACGCTTCGTGAACCGCCTAAGCATGTATTAGGCAGGGGTGTTAGTCCAACAGTGCAACTACATTATCACTTTTCCCCATTATGCTTCCTCCGCTCACCAGCCAAGGCCACTATCTGCTATACCAAACTGAACGCTCCGAGCCCCATCAAAGAACTCTTCCATTATTCGGAGGGCCGGGGCATAGCTCCTAGTCTTATTGTTAGCCCGGGGGCTACTAGGGTCTCTACACGCTCCTTCTGTTCGATGTCGTGGAGAGGAGAACCTTTTGAACCGCTCTTTTGCGCCTGAGTTTGTCTTTCAGAAGATCGTCACCCTTTCTTTACGTTATTACTACGAACTTCAAGCTTGTCGAGCAATTGCGGTTATCTCAAACGGATAAAGAGTTATGCTTGGGACAAAAAAACGTGGAAAGACAGAGACACACAGACATACGTACAGACAGGTGTTATAATATGATAGTAAGTAGTAAATGACCGCAATTGCTCGACAAGCTTAAAGTTCGCAGTAATAACGTAAAGAAAGGGTGACGATCTTCTGAAAGACAGCCTCAGTTGCAAAAAAGAGCGGTTCAAAAGGTTCTCCTCTCCACGATATCGAACAGAAGGAGCGTGTAGAGACCCTAGTAGCCCCCGGGCTAACAATAAGACTAGGAGCTAAGGGCCAAGAGAGCGAGAGATACTTAGACACTGATGGACCCTGAGGGGGGGGGGAGAAGACTGTATGGACGGGGACAGAGACAGAGGTGTCGCCTGGCGCTCTTTATTCTCTCCATCTCTCCCCCTGTCCCCTCTCCGTCCCTCTAATGTATCCTCTCACCTTCCGCCTCACGCCTAAGGCACTAGTCCGCAGAGTAAACTTTGCGTGTATGTATCACTGTCTCTTTCTCTCTTCGCTCGCTGTTCTCGTGTAGAGAATCGAGACTTTTTACTAAATCATTAGTATTATAAGCAGATAAGTGCAAATTACAAGATGAAATCCACGGAGAAAGCTTGAGAGAAAGTAAGCATGAGGATAATGTTAAAATAATAACCTACAAGAAAAGCCTGTGGGTTATCTAATAGAGGCTGGTTACTTCGCTGTTTATGCTTCGTAATGGGTGTAAAATGGCCCTTCTTCCGTTATATGGAATTGCCAAAAATAACTCCCCGTCTATAATATCTACTTGGGTCGTAAACATAAAAGGGAAAACCAGAAAGGAGACTGCTTCTCCTGTAAGATTTGAATCAATCAAGAAATTGCCCTTCCCCGTTGTATTGCCTCCCAATCGAATCATATCTTTTCAGCTCCAACAAAACAAAGCCACAACCACCACCATTTCTGTAGTATTGTCAGAAAATAATCACCAAAAGCTGGAACAAAGTATAGAAAGTTTTTCATCGTTTGGGCTGCTTTGTCTGTTATCTTGAAGCCTATGCAGTTGCTGCAGCCCACTAGAAGCAAGTTCAGAAACAACTCGATAAACAAGAGGAATAGTAATTAAAAGCTTTTCGTCAACTATAAGATAGTCTACAATGATCAAGATACAACCAACTCTTGCAGCGAAGCAGCGAAGAAGTGAAAAATACAAGAGAAGGGAAGAGGGAATACGTTGCCGTGGACTGGGCGAGGGAAACGAGAGAGACAAGAACAAGGGAGAAGGAAAAGAAAAGAAGACGACGACGCGCGCAAAGGGGGGGGGGGCTCGCTTTCGCACCGTCTCTGTCGAGCTTTTTCGTCCCTCGATTTTTTTCGCCGGTGGATCACGCAATTCACGCTATAATACGTCACAATTCCTTAAAGGAGTATTTAGTTGCCTTCTAAAGTGCGGAGAATTGGCTGCGTAGCATAAGCAATTTTGTGATGGTTATGAAGATGTGAACGGGAGATAACCGTGGGATTTAGCCGACAGCTGGCCATAAATCACGAATTAGCAGAAATGCCCTCCAAAATATTGCACCACCTCTTTTTGTCCGCTTTTTCTTCCTCCTTTCTGCTGGAAAGTGAGAAGGGTCCCCGTCGGCAAACAAATCGTAATTAGCCAAACGGGCCGACGGAGAGGGAGTATATCAGAAACAGGGGAGAGAACAATGCAGAGAGTACGGGAATGGGGGAGCGAGCCCGGTTTGGGTTTGATGGGTGGAGCAGAGGTGGGAGACTGTGGGGTCGGGAAGATCGATTAATGCGACTTCTCAAGCACAGCATTCCGCCCGGTGAAGGATGTGTCTAATAGCGAATTGACCACTATTTTTGAATTTTCTCAAGAATCCGCACAAAAATTTCGGAGCTCTTGCAATACATGGTGACGAGCTTAAGTTTTTAAATTCAGAATTTTCGTTTCACTTATTCGCCTACAGGATCGGATCCTATGCGCGTTCTAACCGCTATTCGCTATTAGAACGTTTGGAATGATGTGCAAGGAAATGCAGTATAAAGGTGAAAAGAAGAAAATTATAAGGATAATTATAATTATGGTGTAGGCAAGAGATATTACAATGATTTAGGAAAGTTAAGTTCCAGTCAATAATACAAGCCTATGGATTCACCCGGAGTCTCGCATTATTATTGAAGGCTCTTGTTGTGCGGATAAAGAAGCTATTCATTCGGATGTTTTGTGATTTTCTTGGGAACGCCCAGAGGGTCGGGTTGAAGGAGGACCGTTCGGTGCTGGAACCAGGCTGATTGAACGAAACTTTCGCATCGGGAAATGAAGGGCATAGGGGAAAACTGATCGGGAAGCTGTCCAGAATAAGTTACGGTTCCGAATATAAACTTTGAATGATGTTAGGCTATGCGATGGCAAAGACTGTCACACTGCTCTATAGAAGCGTTTCTACTATGAGAAACGAGGACTGGCCAGAGGAAACAGTAAGACAAATTTATAACATGGAATAATTAGTGGTTTGCCTAGCGAGAGACAAGAGTAGGGCAGGTATCTACAGCAAAAGAGGGGGGCACGCAGGTAGTAAGCAATGCTTAGTTAGCATCTCTGTCTATCTGTATGTGTGTGTGCTAAATAGAATAGGGGGCACACGCGATTCCGTGGCCGGAATACAGGAAGACGGAAATGGTCGAGAGGGGGGCATGCCGAGCAGGGGAAGGGGTGCACACGAAATAAGGATGGAGCATATTTTTGCGCAGCTGCGAAGTTTTGGTACCTACTGTCGGGCCTGTATCAATCAAACATGAGAAAAAATAATTAACACTGATTGCGAGATGCTCCCTTTATAATTGAATTATTTGGTAGAATAGTCAAAAGGGAGAGAAAGGAACACCTTCATTCCTCGCGGAAGACTACAGTCTCGGCTTGATCTAACAAGGGTTAGGACGATAGACGAGAGCTGGATTTTGTGAGGAAGAGGAGCCAAGGGCATAGAAGGCTCTTCTGCCAGTTAGATTTTGCAAATCAAGACTACATCGTTAAAGGGCCCCTCCAGGCAATATCTACCATATGCATTTTTTGACATCATTGGATAGCTCTCAGTGTCCTAAATCTCATGGTATCTCCTTTTTCCTTGAAATTTCTCCGTTGCTGAGAAAAGGCTGTGCAAAGATTTCTCTCGCTGTCGGCGTCTCTTCATTCCTCTCTTGTCTCTCGCAATCAATCAGCCGCTCTTAATTGGTTGTCTCTTGGAATGAATGAGATGGTTGGAGGGACCCTTTAACATAACACAAGTAACGGATACATGATAGCTAGCAATAAGCTAGATTACGTCAGTTCTATTTCCTACTCTCTCTCGCCATGCAAATTCGGTTGAGATTGTGACACGGGTCATCTTATCTAAAAGTCCTGAAGGAATTTGCCTCTAACAGATATCAACGGGGAGCTATTCACGAATGGCAGAAGGTTCTCATAGGGAAGAGACAGACATGGGAATGGAGCGACTTTTAGAGGATATGGAGGGCGACGAGGGATCGAGGAGGGAGAGGGAGGAGAGAGCGAAGAGGTAAAGAAGAGGTTCGGGATGGATGGCTGAAGAAGGGAGAGCGCCAATCGGAACGCTATATCTACACAGGAAGCAAAACCGTGAGAAGACTCTCTTTAGCGCCTTCGGGCTCTTTCCCTCTCTCCCCCTCTCTCTTTCTCCCCTCTCTCTTTTATCCCCTCCCTCCCTCGGATCCCTCCCTATCACATCTCCCCATCGCCCGTTCCCTCTTTGCAGCATTCGAGAGAGAAGGAGAGAATAACGAGAAAAGGCTTGAACGTCTATGGTTTATTGTGTACGTGAAGGGGATTGTAAATAGATCTCATAGCATTAGCATATAACAAGGATATTTGAAAATGATGAAATCAATAAGAGATGAACATAAAAGGGATTCAGGTGAATCTATAATATGTATGTACACATGCACATGAGGAAGATGACAGAGAGAGAAAGGGAGAGAGAAGAGGAAACAATGATTCAGACCGTCTCGGGGCGCCTAGAAGAGCAGGTATTGTTGCATGAGGAGGGAAAAGTACCGTGGGAAATCGGTGGCATATTGAAATACTGCTTTCTCATATTTTCCTGATATTCGAGCTAGTCTACTGAATATTGATCTCCACAGACTATCGCAGCTCCACATTAATAGCCCCAACAATCCTGGCGGAAGTGGCCCTTTTATGTAGTGTCAGAGTGTGGCACGTACAGACGGACAGACCGACAGACACACACAGATACACTAGACAGAAGGGAACATGCTAGCATGGAAGGTGCGAGAAGCTTGCCATTTAGATTGACTTATGGAAGAGTATGTGATACCTGCATTTTTGTCATTTAGATCCTTGAACTACCTAGGATCTTACCGTACTTAGGTAGGTAAAAGTCATAGGCGTATTAAAGTTTATTGAGTGGTAACTAAAACGAGCATGATCATTCACCGTGTTGATCTGCCTTCCTATCGACAGAGTCTATCGGCACGAAGTTTTACCAGTCCGCGTTCCGAAATTCCGAATATCTCTGCGTCTCTCCAATTTCCATGCTCTCTTGCCTCCCCTCTCTTAATTTGCATATGAACCTATTCTACGTAGCAAAACGTTGTGATCGGTGTCTATAGTGGATTAAAAAGATCCGTCGGAAAATCATTCCGAATATAAGGCGAGAGAGTGTGGAAAAGTGGTAGAATTAGGCTCATTTTGTCTCATTTTGGAACGAAAAGTGTGTAAAAGTGTGTGAGAATAGATACCCTGGATGTCTCTAGGATATATCCCTTTTATTGGAGATATCCAGGAGACAAGGGTTATACCCAGGAGATATCCTGGGTGTCTATTTCCACACACTTCCACACAGTTTTGGGAGACGTCCAGGTAGCATCCTGGGTGTCTCTGGGAACGACCGGAGTATATATGTCACATAGACACCCGAACAGGACGGGTGCCGTGTGTTCCCCTTTGCTAAGGGGGCATACGGAAATAGCGAGACAGGATAGGGCACAGAAGGAGAGGGAGAGAGGGAACAAGCTGAAGAAGTTGACACGAGAATGGGGGCGTACGTAGCGCATACGGGAACCAAAGAGGGGTGGGATAATGGGGGTGAGTGATTATCATAAGCCCCCAGGGCACGGTGGATGCGTAAGTTGTGGTGGCGCAAGGGAAAGAGGATACGCTTCATGCGCGTTTCTTTTCCTCTTCTTCTTCTTCTTGCCTCTTTCTTGGGGTTTCCAAACCACTCAAGAAAGTTGAGGTTGGTTTTTAATAGTTTTTTTCTCCAAATTTATGCATGAACCTAAGAGGCAACAGCGATGTATATATTATAATTGATGGTGCCTGTACGACTTATGCCGTATGGAAATAGAAGCTAGTCTCGAAGCAGTACGAAAAAAACTGAACTCCAAAAGCGGAGCTCAAAATGCCCGCCGACAGCTTCTATGATGAATGCGATTCGTCGAGACTACTCCCTGTTCCCCTCTCGAACAGAAGCCTTCCCCCTATCCTTTCACCACTCTGTCTCATGATACCCCGCTGGGATTCCAACTACGCTCCATCACATTTCCTGCTACTCTGGATGCTATTGTACCTTATCGTTGCAATATTTTTGGAAACGTTTATTGAAAACTATCGAATGTACTGAAAATGCTTCTCTATCAGGTGGGACGAGCAGTAAATTCGGAAAGGATTGGAAAAGATGGCCGCAAATCTTTACTACGAGCATGTTATGATGGATGTACACCTCTTTGAAATACAGTGGAAGCTTAATAAAGTGCGCTGCACTAAATACCTATTCACGAATGTTGCCTCTTCACCGGTTGATGGCATTATACAAGCGGATTACAGGAATTGGTGGAGGGAGATAGGGAGGGAGCGAGAGAAGTAAAAGGGAGAGGGAGAGGTTGACAAGATCCCGAGGCCATCACTGTGTTTGACTGTGTGTGGACACGGGTTGTAAATGACTCAGGAGGTGGTATCTATGGTTGGAAGGGAAATGGAGGAGAGGGTTTATGGGGGAACAGCTCAGAAGGAGGAGAACAGGATGAGTTATATTTAGACAGTATTTCCATTCCAATTTAGTAGAAGCAAATAGTGAAAGTGCATTTGAATGGTCTTAAGATAAAAATAAAAACAAGAACAGATTTAGAACTGATTTTCCACACCATCAAGTAAAATAATAGTAAATCTTTTTGGCTTTCTATGATATGGAATGTGAGGTGTAAGAATCGAAAAGACCCGAATGAGCAAATCCTCTGTTCTAACACGCATGTTCGACTCTCGACTGTCCTTCGCTGCTCAATGATTTACACCTCTGAATATGGAGGAGGGACGAGATATGAGGAGACGCGAGAGATGCTATCGCAAACCACCCCGTATCTCATCCCCCCTCTCCCCTTTGTCCTGACTTGGAATCCCTAGGAATCTTGGTTATTTGCGGGCTTCGAGTTACTCGCAAATACTACCATGAACAACCTCAAAATTTGAGCAGGACCAAACTAGTCCAATAGGCTAAGAATCTCATGATAAAATGCAAATATCTTGACGGATTGTTGCCCAAGCAGGCTAGAGTTATTATGGGGCTCCGTAGCTGAAGTTCCGCCCTCCCCTCACACAGAACTGTTTTGCCCCGTCCCCCCTCTTCTATTGGTCATTCTTTGTCCTCGGTCCTCTACTTGCCCATAAGCTTTCTCCATCTGAACGGGGTTGTAAAATTGCGCCTCCGTACCGTGGAAGGAAAAGGGTCAAAAAAGGACAGCAAAGAGATCTCGCTTTTAATTTTGTAAGGCAGATATGGTCATAACAATAACGGAATGGGTTCCTGAACATTTTACTGCAAAGTAAAGTATCAACAAAAGGCTCTAGTTGACAAAGAGCAGCTTTGACTTGAGTGAATAGGACTAGCACAATGAATGCTAAAGCGAGGTCACGCATATTACGCTATTTGGGACAGAATTCAAAGAGGGAAATCGAGACTGTCTCCGTGAGAAGAGGAGAAAGTAAGTGAAATGAGTGAGAGATATGGAGGGGAGAGGGGGAGGAGAGAGAGAGAGATCTGCCTACGAGTCAGCTAGATATGATCGCATATGAGGGAAGAGCGACTGAGAGTGAACGCGCATTGTTAGGAGGGGCAGTCGTGGAAATGATAGCGTTCCATGAACTCCTGAAGAGGGCTTTCTGAAAAACAAAATTAAAAAAATGAAATTTATGAACAAATTGTTGCGATTTATCTCTTGCGATGAATGGCACGCTTTATTTTCAGGTTCAGCTGTAATGGGCACCGCTAACTATTATTGACTAAAAAGTTCCATCAGTTAACCCATTCCTACTTCGTCTGGACCCTCTTCACACCGCTTCGCTCTCTCGTCGAAAGTAGGAATGACACGACTGATGGAACTTTTTCGTCAACCATATCTTATGGATAAAATTAGGCGTGCATATGTGCATGAGATAAGGAAAATCGCTGATAAATATGTACAACAACCTATATTTTCAAAAACAAAAACTTTCCAGAATATCACAGGCTTGAGGTCCGAGAAGTATGGTAGAGACTCAAATGCAATTCCTACTGGCGGGATGATCCGCGATAAGTTTGCATCAGGCCTGAACCTCTTCCTTCCATTCCATCTCAGATGACCTATATCGCGAGTTCCACTGCTATCGTGCCCTGCCATCTAAACTGACAGTTCGCAGAGAGAAAGTCGCACCACGAGAGGGAAATGACTTCCCATCAGGGATTGGGCAATTATGGCAATTTATGACTTTTAAAGTTCTACAGCGAAAGCCTGAAAAAATAATGGAATCCCGCATTGATTATTTTACACACTGCCGTAGGGATTAGTTCTTCAGCTTCTGTTAGGTATAAATTACACTCGCAAATTATCGGGCTGAAGAAGACGCGCTATCAAAATAATATACCTCAAGGAAATTTTCAAAAGTACTCGCTCGTGAGCAAAACGGAAAAGCTGCGACTAATACAAAAAAACTAGCGGATGCTAAAAATTCCTTCTTCATTACGTGTTCGGTTTTCTTCTTCCCGTTTCGTTCTATAATTATGTCCATTTTTCCAGACCGCAGACCGTTATATAATATCACTTCTTTTTTAATTAAAATGGTCGACTCGACCAGAGTGTTGCTCCTCTACGTGTTGTTTCTTTTTTATTGCTTCATTTGTAAAATAATGTATACAGTGAGTAATAACGTTTCATATTCATTCATTCTCTCTGTTCTCCTCGCGCGTGGTCGGCTCTCCATTTCGTCTATCATTCGAGCGCCCCACGTCTACTCAATCGCGGAAAAGAGGATGGATCCTCCCCCCTGAAGACTTGGAGCACGGGGGGAGTAGCTCCAAGCGAGGATCGAGAGGTCTACTCAAGATTCTACGGCAACTCGGACTGAGTGGGTTTTTGAAGAAGATTCGAAGTTTCTAACCTCTCCCATCTACATCAAAGCCTCCTCCTTTGGACCCCAATCCATTG